>CATIWC010003084.1:0-56564 GCA_948472305.1 Vicia faba
CTGCAGGACCAAATCAAAACATCAGCAATGACAACAATGAAGAAAGAGACAGATTCAGTGGCAAACCTCCAGTCTTTGATGGAGAGAACTTTGACTACTGGAAAGACAGAATTGAGAGTCTCTTTCTGGCCCATGATGCTGATCTGTGGGACATGGTGACTGATGGATACACGCACCCAGTGGATGGAAGTGGTCAGAAGATTGACAGGAAAACAATGTCTGATCAGCAAAAGCGTCATTTCAGAAATCATCACAAGGACATAATAATTCTTCTCAGTGCCATCTCTTATTCAGAATATGAGAAGATATCAAACAGAGACACTGCAAAGAATATGTTTGACTCTCTGAGAATGACGCATGAAGGCAACATTCAAGTCAAAGAATCCAAAGCCCTTGCACTCATTAAGAAGTATGAGGCATTCAAGATGGAAGAGAGTGAATCAATAGAAGCTATGTTTTCAAGATTTCAAATTCTTGTTGTTGGTCTTAAAGTGCTTGACAAAGGGTATTCTACTGCTGATCACATTAAGAAGATCATCAGAAGCTTGCCAAAACAATGGAGGCCAATGGTCACAACGCTTAAGCTAGCCAAGGATCTCAACAAAATCTCTCTGGAGGAACTTGTCAGCTCCCTCAGAAGTCATGAGATAGAGCTAGAAGCAGATGAACCTCAAAAGCAAGGTAAGCCATTAGCTTTAAAATCTAACAGAAAATCTGACTCCAAAGTTTTGCAGGCTATAGAAGAAACCTCTGATGGGTCCTCATTAGAAGAATATTAACTATCTCTCCTCTCCAGAAGGGTAAACCAATTGTGGAAGCAGAGGCAAAGGAAGTTCAGGAATCCCAGATGATCAGAAAATCAGAATGAATCTTTCTCCAGATATAGAAGGTCAGAATCCTCCTCTGGACATAGAAGATCTGAAGGTTCTTCAGGAAAAAGAAAGCCAAACAACATAGACATCATCTGCTATAAATGTAATGAGCAAGGGCACTACAAAAGTGACTGCCCAAAGCTTCAGAAGGAAAAGCCCAAAAGGAAGTTTGGCAAGGAAAATAAGAAAAGTCTCATGGCTACATGGGATGATTCTGATACATCTGAAGCTGACTCAGAATCAGATGATGAAAGAACAAACATAGCTCTCATGGCAAACATAACAGAAGACAGTGAAGCTTCTGAGTCAGAATCTGAATCAGATACAGAAGAGGTATTTCCTGACTTTACTATAAACTTTACTAAGGCTGAACTAGTTGAAAGTCTTAATGAAATTCTGGAAAGATATCAGCAGATCAGATTCAAATTCAGAAACCTGAAAAGGGATCTTGCTTCTGACTCTGATAAGACTGAGATTCTCAAATTGGAGAATTCTGAGTTAAAAGATAAAGTTTCAAAATTAGAAAACCAATTGCAAAACTCTCAGAAGGAAACAATCCCTGAAACTCCCATCTATGCTGATGAGATCATCAAGGAGTATGATCACAGCTTTCAGAAGTTTCTAGCTAAAAACATAGACAGAAGCAAAATGACTTCAATGATCTATGGAGTTAGCAAAAATGGCAGGAAAGTAATAGGATACCAAGGTAAGGTACCTACACCAAAAAAGCCATGGAGTTAGTTATAAAACGTACTCCACTTGATTCACACTTTATATATGGGCACACACATGACATAAAATATACTAGTAGTGATTACTCTGTCAAACCAAAATTCAACCAGAGTTTTGGTAAAACTAATAAATCAGGACCCAAGAAAATATGGGTACCTAAGGATAAAATAATACATGTGGAAGATATCTTTAGCAGCAAAGCAGAAACACCAATCATGGTACCTGGACTCTGGCTGCTCACGACACATGACGGGAAGAAGACATATGTTCCAAAGCCTGGAACTTAAGTCTGGAGGCCACGTAGGTTTTGGAGGCAATCAAAGAGGAAAAATCATTGGCTCTGGAACAGTAGGTAATGGAAATCTTCCCTCTATAAATAATGTTTTATTAGTTGATGGATTAATGCATAATCTGTTATCCATAAGTCAATTAAGTGATAACGGTTATGATATAATCTTCAATCAAAATTCATGCAAAGCTGTTAGTCAGAAAGATGGGACTATCCTATTTAATGGAAAGAGGAGAAACAACATTTATAAAATAAAACTTTCTGAACTAAAAAGTCAGAATGTAAAGTATCTTTTGTCTGTTAACAACGAGCAATGGATCTGGCACAGAAGATTGGGACATGTTAGTATGAGAAGAATATCTCAGATTAACAAACTCAATCTGGTCAGAGGACTTCCTAACCTGAAGTTCAATTCAGATGCTCTATGTGAAGCATGTCAGAAAGGCAAGTTTGCAAAACTAGCTTTCAAATCTAAAAACATTGTTTCCACCTCTAAGCCATTAGAACTTCTGCATATTGACTTATTTGGACCAGTTAAAACTGCTTCAGTCAGTGGCAAGAAGTATGGGTTAGTAATTGTAGATGACTATAGCAGATGGACATGGGTAAAGTTCTTAAGACACAAGGATGAGTCACACTCTGTGTTTGTCACCTTCTACAACCAAGTTTAGAATGAAAAGGATCTTAGAATCGTCAATGTCAGAAGTGATCATGGTGGAGAATTTGAAAACAAAGATTTTGAGTCATTCTTTAATGACAAAGGCATTCTGCATGATTTCTCTTGTCCTAGAACTCCCTAGCAAAATGGAGTTGTAGAACGAAAGAACAGAACATTGCAAGAAATGGCCAGAACCATGATCAACGAGACTAACGTTGCTAAGATCTTCTGGGCAGAGGCAATAAACACAGCGTGTTACATTCAGAATAGAATCTCCATAAGACCTATTCTGGAAAAGACTCCATATGAAATGTGGATGAACAAAAAGCCCAACATTTCCTATTTTCATCCATTTGGATGTACATGTTTCATTTTGAATACAAAAAATTATTTGAACAAGTTTGACTCTAAAGAACAAAAGTGTATTATGTTAGGATACTCTGAACGCTCAAGAGGGTACATAGTATACAATACAGAAACACAGATTATGGAGGAGTCAATCAGTGTTCGTTTTGATGATAAGCTTGACTCTCAAAAGTCAAAGCAGAATGAATTCCTTGCAGGTATGGAAGTTGAACTCACAGGTACTGAAGACAAATCATCAGAAGCTCTCAACAGAGAGACTCCCTCAACATCAGAAAGAGGCACTGCAAGCAATCCAGCACCTTCTGTTGATCAACTTCAGAAAAGACTATCCAGAAGCAGCATGGATCACCCAGAAGAAACAATCTTAGGAAGAAAGGAAGATCCAATCAGATAAAAGATCTAGCTTCAGAAACTCTGAAGAATCCCTCATGGGACTTGTTTCTCTAATTGAACCATCAACAATTGATGAAGCACTTCTGGACAATGATTGGATTCTAGCAATGCAAGAGGAGCTAAATCAATTCGCAAGAAATGACGTATGGGATCTAGTTCCCAAACCAAAAGGATTCAACATCATTGGTACAAAATGGGTGTTCATAAACAAACTGAACGAACAAGGTGAAGTCATCAGAAACAAAGCACGACTGGTAGCACAAAGTTATAGTCAGCAAGAGGGAATAGACTATACAGAAACCTTTGCTCCAGTCGCCAGGTTAGAATCTATCAGACTCTTAATTTCATTTGTTGTTAATAAAGGCATCACTCTATATCAGATGGATGTTAAGAGTGCATTCTTAAATGACTATATAGAAGAAGAGGTATATGTGCACCAACCCCCTGGTTTTGAAAGTTCCAAAAATCCAAAATATGTTTTCAAACTAAAGAAGTCACTCTATGGTCTGAAAAAAGCTCCCAGAGCTTGGTATGAAAGACTAAGTAACTTCCTGTTAGAAAAGGAATTCACCAGAGGGAAAGTGGACACAACCTTGTTCTGTAAGACAGTTAAGAATGACATTTTAGTATGTCAGATTTATGTTGATGACATCATATTTGGATCTACTAAACCCTCTATGGGAAGAAAGTTTGCTAAATGTATGCAGGAAGAATTTGAGATGAGCCTAATGGGGGAACTAAAATTCTTTCTGGGCATTCAGATCAATCAAACCCCAGAAGAAACTTACATTCATCAGAGCAAATATGTCAGAGAACTTCTGAAGAAATTTGATCTATCAGAATGTAAGCCATCAAAGATTCCAATGCATCCCACGTGCATTCTGGAAAGAGAAGAGGTAAGTAAAAAGGTAGAACAAAAGGTCTACAGAGGTATGATTGGTTTGCTTCTATATCTGACGGCTTCAAGGCCTGACATTTTATTCAGTGTTTGCATTTATGCGAGATTCTAATCAGATCTTAGAGAATCTCACTTAACAGCAGTTAAGCGAATTTTCAAGTATCTGAAAGGTACTACTAATCTGGGTTTGTTTTATAAATCAAGTGATTACTGCTTAGTAGGTTAATGTGATGCTGATTTCGCTGGAGACAGAGTAGAACGTAAAAGTACTTCTGGAAGCTGCCAGTTTCTGGGAGAAAATCTGATCTCATGGTCCAGCAAAAGACAATCCACAATCGCTCTATCAAGAACAGAAGCTGAATACATAGCAGCAGCTGGATGCAGCACACAAATGCTCTGGATGAAAAGTCAACTTGAGGACTTCCAGATATTTGAGAGTAACATTCCTATCCTCTGTGACAATACTTCTTCTATCTGCTTAAGTAAAAATCCCATTTTGCATTCTAGGGCTAAGCATATAGAAATAAAACATCATTTTATTAGGGACTATATTCAGAAAGGGATTTTAAATTTAAAATTTATTAACACAGACCATCAATGGGTTGATATTTTTACAAAACCTCTTTCTGAAGATAGGTTCAACTTCATTCTGAAATATCTCAGCATGAAGCTCTGCCCAGAATAAAATTGTTTTGATTCTATATCTTAACCTTCAGAACTTTGCTTATTTTTCGTGAACTACTGATGAATCTTTCTTCAGATCTTTAGAAGTACAGATTGCATCAGAATCTATCCATGAAGACCTGAGCGTTTCATTTCAAGGATAGAAATGTGTTGTTCACTCAAGCAAACAAGTGTCATCCAGTCATCAGCTATTTTCTGAGGCTGAACACGCGTTCACGTTTCTGAAAAGGCAAAAGCGCTGATTGGATGCATCGAGACACATGTCATGGGTAACCGTTCCAAATATCTTTCTGAATCCCCTAAAATCAGCTATCATTAAATGCTAATAATCATTATTAATTTCTCTCTCTCTCTTTCCGTTTATGTTTACAAAACCTTTTAGAAATATATTTAAACACACTTCACACCATTTACACTCTTTTACCTTCACTTTCATTTTCTCTAAATATTTTTGATTTCAGTTTGCATACTTTTTTAAAAACCCTTCATTTTCTTCACAAAAACCTTCGTGTGAACATGGCTTCCTCCAGCATTCCTACTTCAAGCTCTCAGAAATCAGACTCCACTGAACAGTACGAAGAACCCCACATAACGCTTCTCACTCCAATCAAAAATCTAGAGGTTCTGTTAGAATTAATAGTGGATTTCAACAGTCTTCAGGAGAATGGGTTTGATCTCCCTGAAGATGTTAAAGCTCAAGGTTGGGAAAAGTATTTTGACCGTCTGGTGGGTCCAACATTCCCTATTCTGGTAAAGGAATTTTGGATTAACGCTTCTTCTTCAAACCATCAAGTTACGTCTTACATCATGGGGAAGAAGATTTTTATTACTGAGGACCTGATTGCAAGACTTATAGGGTACAGTGGTGGTGGTGTTCGTTGCATTGACATGGCAGAAAGGTGTGCTGATGTTGCCCTAATTGTAAGGGAAATCTTCACTCTGGGGCTTCCCTCCAGCAAGATAAGGGATTTAAAGGACAAACACAGAATTTGGGCCAAGATCATTCTGGGGTGCATTAACCACAGGAAGCCTACCAGCTCTCCTGATTACATTAATATTGGTCAGCAATTTCTGATCTATTTCATCTCTCAGAAGGTCAAGATAAATCTGGCTCATCTTCTGTTTAACCATCTCAGAACAAGTGTCAAGGAAACAAGAGAAGATGAACATACAAAAGGGATTGGATACCCCTAGGAAGACTGATATCAGATATTCTAACAGAGAATAAGCTGATTGATCATCTGACAGAGGCTCAGTAAATCAGCACTCTGGAAGCTACTGTTGGAAAACAGCTGAATGCCAAGAATCTGAAGAAGATGAAGTTGATTGAGAACATCAAGAAGGAGCCCAGCGTCACTCCTTTTGCTCCAATCTCCAGCAGAAGAGTCCCTCTGGATGACTTTCCTCTGTTCTCAGAGATTGACTCTAAACAAGATATGTGATCGGTGGATCTGGAACTGACTGTTTAACGCTGGTTCGCGAAATGTCGCGGTAAGCAAGAGTCGCCACCGTCTTTTATTTTCTCCAAATGGAAAGGACAAAAGCACAGAAAAATTCCTTATAAGAGATTGCTCTCGGTTCGGGAGGTAGGTTATAGAAAGGGAAGGTGTTAGCACCCTTTCTATCCATGGTTATCCATGGGCTCTTAGATACTTGCTCAATGTGTTTTCAAAATTGTTTGTTTGCTTTTCAATGTGGGTTTTAAAAAGTTTCTTTGAAAAATTTCAGTTCGACTCATACGTCAGAGTGTTTGAAAAGTTTGCTTTGAAAGCTTTTGAAAATGTGTTGGTGTGAAAAGATGTTTTGATTTGTTTTTGAAATTAGAGCAAGTATCCTTGAGAACCTACCTACCCTAAGGAATTCGTCTGTGTAGATGTCCTTAAAAGTAGTGCCATCCCACCATTGAGAGGTAGGTAGCACCACCGTTGGAGGTGTTCGGGTCAATTCGAAGGTTCGGGACATGGTGATCACCAGAGCAATGGGAAGACACCTTAGAAGCTACCCTCATGCCAGGTTCCCGGATCATGAGGACTTACTAAGACGTCCTCTACTCGACGATCACCTTTCGAGGCAAGGCAACAGTGAGGCGTACCCTAGGGGTGGTGTGTGATTTGTGTGTCGGATTCAGTTATTTTATCTTGTCATGTCAAAGTGATCTATGCGTTTGTTTTTATTTTTGTCATTCATTCTTGCATGCATTTATTTAACAGTTAAAAAGCGCGGAAAGATAAAATTCCTAAACTATTACAAAGGCGCGGGTCCACATCGCCAAATTATATCCAGGACCCGATTTGACATAAAATAAAGAAATAAAATGCGGGAAATATAAAATGTCCGAGTTACATGGCTTGAGCAATTACATAATATTTGAAAGAAAATAAATGTGCGAAAGAAATAAAAATAGAACGTTCGAGGGCGTTGGACCCTTTAAAGAAATTAAATGAAATTAAAAAGCTAATTAATTATTTAATAAAAGGAAAGAAATGTTTTTTAGTTTTTTTGCATTTATGAAATAAGAAAATTAAAATTAAAATTAAAAGAAACCCTAATTCTAAGTTATTTTTAATTATTTGAGAAAAATGTTAAAGTTTAACTTAATTTACTAAAGAATTTATGTACATGTTTATTTACAAAATAAATTAGTAATTAATAATAATAATAATGATGAGAAAATTATTTATTAAAAAAATGATGAAAAATTTAAAAAAACCTAATTTCTACATAGTTAATTTATTAAAAAAAAATATTAAAGTTTTGAAACCTAAATTAATCTAATTAATTGTTTAAAGTTTATTTACAAAAATAATAATAGTAAAATTAATATTAATAAAATAAACATTTTTTGATTTTTCTGTATTTTATATTTATTATGAAAATTATTTTATGGAATTAAAAGAAAACAATTAAAAAAACAATTAAAAGAATAAAAAGGAAAAACAAATAAAAATTAAAAATTGAGCAAACCATAGGGGGTGTCTGGCCCAAGGGGAGGTTTTTTGAAGTATTGACTCCTGAGTACCGTGGTCTGCATTCTTTGGCCATTGGATTGAGTTTCATGCATAAGTTGTTCTACTTTGGCCAATTGGCTTTTGGCTTTTGGCCATTTGTGTTCTGGCTTCAACGTTCCCTTAATCTCTGGCTTAATGTCTGCCTCGCCATGTATTTGACTTTTGGCTTTTGGCCTTTTGGCCTTTTGACTTTTTGGCTTTTGGCCTCAACGTTCCTAAATAAACCTGGGATCCTGTCTAAATCTGCAGTTGAATCTCACGAACACATTAAATAAAATCATAAAAATTCAAATAAAACCAACATATGAAGAAATTTAATGTTTAGACACAATATGGCATGTATGAATGATTATACCCTTTTGATCATGGAGATCAAATCAACCTTACCCTTACTGGAAAAGTAGTGACATGAATGCTTTAATGCCCTTTGGATCATGGAGATCAAGCCAGCCTTACCCTTACTGAAGAAGTAATAAGATGTTGGTTTGTAGCTGAGATGGTTTTGTTTGTAGTGAGAGAGGGATTTGTAATAAGGATTTCAAGGTTTTAGGGTTCTTGAAAGAGTTTGATATTCCAACAGTATTGTGGCAAGGTTTTTTTCTCTCTTTTTTTCTTCCCTCTTTTTTTCTTTTTTTCTCTCCTTTGGTTTGTGTGACAAGAAGGTGATTATATAGTGGAAATTAGGGTAAAGAAAATGGGCTTTGAATGTGCAATTGGGCCTCCAATATTCACTTGAATTCGTCACTTTCCAGGCTAAATCGCAGAGACTTAAGTGCATTTTTTGAAGTTGAAATGTGAAAACAAAATGTAGCCGACATCGAGAACTAACTCCTGTCCGAAGACCGACTCAATCAGATAAACGGTGAATTAGTTATGAATTTTTGAAGTTTCAGCTCAGACAAACTTATTTTGGGCTCCAGTGTCGGCTCTGACACGTTCTTCAATAAAAAACTGGTATTGATCGGTGCATAATTTGGTCTCGACTTTTGAAGCAAAGTTGTAGATCTATGAGTCAGTGACCTTGTGTAAAAATATGAGTCCAATCCGATAAAAATTGACCGAGTTATGAATTTTCGAAGTTTCGGCCCAGATGAAATAATATTCAGCATTCAAGATTTTCAGCGTGTCACGCACTCTGAGCAAAAAACGAAGGCCTTTTGAATACCGTTTGAACTCAATACCTTCTGTGAAAATGTAGTCAACTCAATTTGTGAAATTTTGGCACCGGAACCAGCTCGATACGATGAAAATCGACCAAGTTATGATTTTTTGAACATGACGCAAATAAACTTCTGTCACAAATTTCTGCACGAAAATACTTGATAAATCCACATTTTTGAAGACCTTCTGATCGAAATTGGCTTCCAGCCGTGAGAGATGAAAACATAGATAATGTCAAGACGGAATTTTGGCCACCGGAACGGGTTCAAAACGAGCAACGATCTTCAAGTTATGAATTTTTTAGCGCGTAAAAACTGCACTTTCAGCACACTTTTTCACCATATTTCTTTAAGAAAACTCGCACATTCGGATACCTTCTTTAAAGAATTGACGCTTGAGCCGAACCTGAATTTGAGAATATGTTATCAGAGATATCTTGGCGAAAGAATACCTGAATATGACGCGCCGGGTTGGACTTGTGAATTTTTCTTGAAATATTTTGAGAAATATGGGAGGGCAAATTTTGGGGTACAACAGTTGCCCCTGTTCAATCTTCTTAGACCTGAGGATGCAGATTGGCTGACGTGCCTTTCGTAATCCGAGGGTAGAAGATGATTGGACACTAGAGTGCCCAGAAATTTGCGCTCACAGAGTAGCAATGATGATGAGGGAATGGGCTTATAGATGCCATTTGGATGTTGCTGGATAGGATGATGGGCTTATAGATGCCATCTGGACGTCGATCGCGTAGGAGATTCCTTAGTGAGAACCTGCATACCTGCAAAACAGAAAAATGAGTACCTGACACGTCGCAGGAGCTGATTTTAGATGCTTGATATAGATATGTCCTGATTGGTTATAGGAGCTGAGTCTGGAGCTTCAAACGCTGATGAATGAACCAGGGATGGTTACTGCCTTAGCATGAATGGTAAGAGAATCCTGAATGATTTCAACCTCAACAACGCTCGTTGAGAAAATCTTGGTGAGAATTACCATCTTCGTAGTGTCAGGAAGAGAACCGAAGGACATTATAATCTCAAAGGGAGCCACCTCACTCACCGTTGGAGAGGGAACTATAGGAAATTATAATCTGAAGGGAAATATCACCTCACGCTCATGCCGGAGAGGGAAACATCTGAAGAAGGAATTACCACCTCACGCGCCGTTGGAGAGGGGACCATAAGAGAATATCACCTCACGCTCATGCCGGAGAGGGAAACATCTGAAGAAGGAATTACCACCTCACTCGCCGTTGGAGAGGGGACCATAAGAGAATATCACCTCACGCTCATGCCGGAGAGGGGAACATCTGAAGAAGGAATTACCACCTCACACGCCGTTGGAGAGGGGACCATAAGAGAATATCACCTCACGCTCATGCCGGAGAGGGAAACATCTGAAGAAGGAATTACCACCTCACACGCCGTTGGAGAGGGGACCATAAGAGACTATCACCTCACGCTCATGCCGGAGAGGGAAACATCTGAAGAAGGAATTACCACCTCACACGCCGTTGGAGAGGGGACCATAAGAGAATATCACCTCACGCTCATGCCGGAGAGGGAAACATCTGAAGAAGGAATTACCACCTCACACGCCGTTGGAGAGGGGACCATAAGAGACTATCACCTCACGCTCATGCCGGAGAGGGAAACATCTGAAGAAGGAATTACCACCTCACTCGCCGTTGGAGAGGGGACCATAAGAGAATATCACCTCACGCTCATGCCGGAGAGGGGAACATCTGAAGAAGGAATTACCACCTCACACGCCGTTGGAGAGGGGACCATAAGAGAATATCACCTCACGCTCATGCCGGAGAGGGAAACATCTGAAGAAGGAATTACCACCTCACACGCCGTTGGAGAGGGGACCATAAGAGAATATCACCTCACGCTCATGCCGGAGAGGGAAACATCTGAAGAAGGAATTACCACCTCACACGCCGTTGGAGAGGGGACCATAAGAGACTATCACCTCACGCTCATGCCGGAGAGGGAAACATCTGAAGAAGGAATTACCACCTCACACGCTGTTGGAGAGGGGACCATAAGAGAACTTCTACTGAGTTTTTATCAGAAAAATCTGCTTGGAGTCGATTTAACTGGACTAGAGAAGTCCTTGAAATATGTTTGAGAATTTCAACTGCATCTTTCCTGAAAGGTAAAGGTCAGTTATATGCAATGCATGATATGGATCAAGCGATGATGTTCTCAATATGGATGCGATTTATATGATATGATGCGTACATGCATGCTGTAATGATGTATGTGATGATTCATGTATGTTTTTTGTCTAGGAAAATAAATCCTTGACGGGTGCCGGGAAGTCACATCCTGGGCTGATGTTGAGGAAGAGATTTTGCTTCCGCTGTGGATGATTGTTGCAAGAATACCGGTAGGAGAAGATAACTCCGTTGAGGAATAAACTTGGCAAATGGAATAATTCTGCGGGAGAAAAGATATTCTAGCGATCATGCTGGGGAGTGCTACTCTGTGGGGATAGCGATGCTTTGCTGCGTTGATGAAGATAACTCCGCTGGGGATACCGTTGATGAGTCATGCTGGGGGATATCCTTGTTATGCTGGAAGTGTTGATAGACTTTGCTGGGGGTAGGAAAGATATTTTGCCGAGGACGCTCTTTCCGTGGCTTTTGGCTGAGGATAACCCAGTTATATCCTGTTACGGAAATAACTCTTTAAATCAAGCCGGGACGACGCGTTCGTGCTCTGCGAGGGATAAGCTTCCAGAATCTACTGGGGATAAGCTTACTGCTTGGGGGTATGAACTCCAATTTTCCCGGGGAAACTGGATTGGACTTTCCTGGGAAAGTTTTGACTGCGGGGAAGTGATTCCTTTGAATGTTGATACGCCGCCGGGGAACAATATTTAGAGCAAGACTACCGGGGATGCTTGTTTAAGAGTGATGTGCTGGGGGATGTTGAGATCTGCTGGAGGACACCTAACTTCCTTGAGATTTGATAACTCTGCTTGGAGGAGAATGCACTGACTGCTGACTCACTCTCTGGGGAATTAGGATGTACCGGTCATGTTTTTTAGCTGAACCTATCTTGGTACCTTGGAGGACCGACCAACTAGATTGTTTAGACGACTCATCATTGCCCCCTGTTTCTGAGGTGGGAGAGGAAGACCTGTGAGGTGCTGATAGTTGTTGATGGACAAACCTTCTTCTGGTAGGCAGATGACAAGATGTCAGGACATAGTCGTACGCTTTAATCCCTAACTTTTGCCTGGACCGCCCTTTCGGGTTTTCAGTCCACCGGGATACCCTTTTTTGCCCAAGCCGCCTTTTTAGGTTTTCGACTTGCCGGGTGTACAGGTTTTTCATTTCATCCCTTCATTTTGCCCGAACCCTTTTGGTTCGCCGGGAAACCCTTATTTTTGCCTAGGTATGTCAACCTAGCGGGTCTTTGATTTTGCGTAGTATTTTTCCGACTATGTCCATGCTCTCAGAATGTAGGGAGTTGCCCCTGTTAGAAGTGTTTTGTTATGCCGTCAGAAGGTGTTTGATCAGCCCAGATTCGTTGTTGAAATGCCCCAAGTGACTCAGGCGGAGATTTGCCCCAGGCTATTTGGCCTTTGAGAGATTCTCCGAATCTTGATTGGACTGCCCCAGATGATTGGACAATAGTCATGCCATGCCCCTTGATTGGAAGTGCTTCTGTTCACTAGGTGTTCATCGTGCGAATTTCCCTGCTGTTCAAACAAAAAGTCATATGCAAACAAAGTTATGTCAAAAATGCAAGGCTTATGTCTGTCTTGAAGATTTTGAAAATGCATTCTTTTTTTCATAAAACAAGTGATTGTTTGTAAAACGTGATGTCAACTCCGTATTTACCGTAGGCCTTAAAGAGTCAGGATACCTTTCGTACAGTATGCTTTCGAACTAACCCGTGCTTCAGCTAGGACTTTTAAGGGTTATATCGTGGCCTGGTTCACGGTTTAAGAAACAAAGGATAAAGGCTCAAATTTATTTGTACCCACCCGCTCTTCGTGATGTTCTTCAAACCTAAACTCAGTTGATCGTGCGTTAGACCTTGTTTTGAGTCCTTGCTTTGATATACCAGTGATGGTTCGGATGTTGAACGTTTATTTGAATAGGCAATCATCTCCTTTTTTGCTGAGGGTTTGTAGGACCTCTTTCTTGTCTGATTTTTTTTTTTTTTTTTTGTTATCCCTATTTTTTGCCTGAGCTGTTTCCTTTTTGGAATTACAGTCAGCGGGATGCCTCAGTTTCGTAAGTCCCCTTCGTAGGTTTTGACTTATTGGGCTTTTCATTTACGATTTTTGATAACGACTGCCTTTCTTTATTGATTATTCGGAGCCATCACTGTCTTTTGTTTTGTAAGGACTTTTTGGTGCCATTCGTTATGCACTTGGATCAACTGAGAGAACTACCCTGCCCCAGGTTATGATTATGGGTTTTGATTTTCGAAAATAAAAACTTCTACTTCTTTGGCTCAGAGGGGTTGACGAGGGATTATCTTCCTTATTACTCCAGTGTTTAGGAATTGAAACAATGCCTGTACCTCATCAGCGGGGTCTGTTCAAAAGCATACTGTAGATTATGGTATCGTTTTCGTCATCCTCCCTCGAGAGGCTTAGAATTATTAGTCAAGAGTTGATCATCAGAAAAAATATGAAAATAATTTGCGTATAGTGAATACGAATATATTGCTTCAAAACAGACATATGCGATGCATTAATGGAATAACAATGTTTAACATGAATAAATGTTTGAACAAAAGAAAATTGCAACTTGAACATTCGAATGAACAAAAATTTCCTAGTCTCAGGGCTTGTCACTTCACATAGTGGATCCTGTAGGGATGGTAGAAGCACTCAGCCTGGTCCTCTTGGGTGAATTCCACAGCTCCTTCATCAATCAGGTCCTGAACCTTATTCTTCAAAGTCCAACAATTCTCTGTAGCATGCCCCAGGTTATCAGAATGATAAGCACAGCGAGCGTTGGGGTCATATCTTGAAGGTGTCCTGTTGGGATTCTTAGGAGGATCCTTTAGAGTCACCAAGTTCAACCTTAGCAGTTGTTGTAAGGCTTGAGGCAATGACACGTTGAGCTTGGTGAATTGCCTTTTGGGCTTGTCTGGATGATACTGAGTTGGTGATACTGAAGCCATATGAGGAGCTTTCTCCTTGCCTCTTTGTCTCAAAGATGGTCGAACGATGACTGGCTTTTTACCCTTAGATGTTTGCCCCAGTTGGTTACCCTGAAGCAGTTGGTTGACGAGAAACCGGAGCTCATCTTGTCTTTGAGCTAAACCTTGAATGGCATTCCTCTGCCCCAGCATTTGGGCTTTCATTGCATCCATCTCAGCTTGTAGGTGTTTCGGCCGTTCGTCCTCAGCACCATTCTTGACAAAATCCTCTATGAGAAGTGTCCTTAGCTCCTCCTGCCCCTTGGATAAATTCAGGAGGATTTCCCCGAACCGAGTCTCTTGAGCCAGAAGGTCCTGGCTGTCTTGTTGGAAGGCCATTGTTGAAATAAACAGCGAGTAAGGTAAGTGACCTGCAACAAGGATACCTGTTATGCAATGATGAGTATGACATGCATGTAATGTTTTCAAGGACCTCGCGGGATAAACAAGAAAATTTGTTAGAACTTGGGTCCGGTAGCTTGATTGAAGGAAACCCATGTTGTTGAGAATTCTTCTTCAAGGGTCAAAGGCTCACCATATACAGTGGGTCATAGCCCCTGACAACCTTGTCTAGAGGAAAATAAATCCCCTTTTCCCCTTGCTGGACAGTTGGTTCATCATGACCTGCATCACAAGCCCTTGAGATCCTTGAAATGGGTTAGGATGTATGCAATGGTATGATGTTATGGTATGCATGGGGTAATGTGAGTAACCCTGTTATGAGTCCTGATTAAGGACTGCAAACCAAAACCTGCAAGAAACTTGGTAAAACTTGTCATGAGTTCCAATTAAGGACTAAAACAAACCCTGCAAGAAACTCGGTAAACCTTGTTACGAGTCCTAGTTAAGAACTAAAACAAAAACCTGCAAGAAACTTAGTAAGCCTGTTATGAGTCCCTATTAAGGATTATAAACAAAACCTGCAAGAAACTCAAGTGTCAGATAACAAGCATGCAAATAGTCAAGTTGGAAGGCACACAAGTCACACAAGAGAAACCCTTAGAGTTCAGGCCAGCATGGGGTCTGGGTATTACCCTCTTGAAGTTGGTGGGCTCAACCTGTCCTAATCAAAAGTAACCGGGTTCTTAGAGGATCCCAATATCATTGACTACCCTCAATCGGTCATAACTCCAGCATCGCAATCTTTTCTTGCAGCCAGAACCATCACGAGAGTTTAGCCTCAATGGGCGTAGCATACTGCTACAATTCTAAAGGCCAAGTTGTGTCAATTAAGGTTCTAAGGTTGTTGGTGCTTAATGACTCCTTGGAAGACCCATATTCTCCCCGTTTCAACACGAGGGATATCGGTACAGACCAAGGCGCCACACCAACGTAGCCACTGCTTCACCCATGTCGGTATACGCCGGACAGGTCCCTCACAGCTTATGCTACCTAAACAGGGTATCCCCAGATCCGGGTTAGGATCTATGTAACTCCCATGCAACCCACAAATTTAAAGCAGACAAGTCAATGCAATTGAAAACACAGTTATGAACTAACCCTAAGGTACACCTCACTTTAAATTTAAGTCCCCAGCAGAGTCGCCAGTTCTGTGATCGGTGGATCTGGAACTGACTGTTTAACGCTGGTTCGCGAAATGTCGCGGTAAGCAAGAGTCGCCACCGTCTTTTATTTTCTCCAAATGGAAAGGACAAAAGCACAGAAAAATTCCTTATAAGAGATTGCTCTCGGTTCGGGAGGTAGGTTATAGAAAGGGAAGGTGTTAGCACCCTTTCTATCCATGGTTATCCATGGGCTCTTAGATACTTGCTCAATGTGTTTTCAAAATTGTTTGTTTGCTTTTCAATGTGGGTTTTAAAAAGTTTCTTTGAAAAATTTCAGTTCGACTCATACGTCAGAGTGTTTGAAAAGTTTGCTTTGAAAGCTTTTGAAAATGTGTTGGTGTGAAAAGATGTTTTGATTTGTTTTTGAAATTAGAGCAAGTATCCTTGAGAACCTACCTACCCTAAGGAATTCGTCTGTGTAGATGTCCTTAAAAGTAGTGCCATCCCACCATTGAGAGGTAGGTAGCACCACCGTTGGAGGTGTTCGGGTCAATTCGAAGGTTCGGGACATGGTGATCACCAGAGCAATGGGAAGACACCTTAGAAGCTACCCTCATGCCAGGTTCCCGGATCATGAGGACTTACTAAGACGTCCTCTACTCGACGATCACCTTTCGAGGCAAGGCAACAGTGAGGCGTACCCTAGGGGTGGTGTGTGATTTGTGTGTCGGATTCAGTTATTTTATCTTGTCATGTCAAAGTGATCTATGCGTTTGTTTTTATTTTTGTCATTCATTCTTGCATGCATTTATTTAACAGTTAAAAAGCGCGGAAAGATAAAATTCCTAAACTATTACAAAGGCGCGGGTCCACATCGCCAAATTATATCCAGGACCCGATTTGACATAAAATAAAGAAATAAAATGCGGGAAATATAAAATGTCCGAGTTACATGGCTTGAGCAATTACATAATATTTGAAAGAAAATAAATGTGCGAAAGAAATAAAAATAGAACGTTCGAGGGCGTTGGACCCTTTAAAGAAATTAAATGAAATTAAAAAGCTAATTAATTATTTAATAAAAGGAAAGAAATGTTTTTTAGTTTTTTTGCATTTATGAAATAAGAAAATTAAAATTAAAATTAAAAGAAACCCTAATTCTAAGTTATTTTTAATTATTTGAGAAAAATGTTAAAGTTTAACTTAATTTACTAAAGAATTTATGTACATGTTTATTTACAAAATAAATTAGTAATTAATAATAATAATAATGATGAGAAAATTATTTATTAAAAAAATGATGAAAAATTTAAAAAAACCTAATTTCTACATAGTTAATTTATTAAAAAAAAATATTAAAGTTTTGAAACCTAAATTAATCTAATTAATTGTTTAAAGTTTATTTACAAAAATAATAATAGTAAAATTAATATTAATAAAATAAACATTTTTTGATTTTTCTGTATTTTATATTTATTATGAAAATTATTTTATGGAATTAAAAGAAAACAATTAAAAAAACAATTAAAAGAATAAAAAGGAAAAACAAATAAAAATTAAAAATTGAGCAAACCATAGGGGGTGTCTGGCCCAAGGGGAGGTTTTTTGAAGTATTGACTCCTGAGTACCGTGGTCTGCATTCTTTGGCCATTGGATTGAGTTTCATGCATAAGTTGTTCTACTTTGGCCAATTGGCTTTTGGCTTTTGGCCATTTGTGTTCTGGCTTCAACGTTCCCTTAATCTCTGGCTTAATGTCTGCCTCGCCATGTATTTGACTTTTGGCTTTTGGCCTTTTGGCCTTTTGACTTTTTGGCTTTTGGCCTCAACGTTCCTAAATAAACCTGGGATCCTGTCTAAATCTGCAGTTGAATCTCACGAACACATTAAATAAAATCATAAAAATTCAAATAAAACCAACATATGAAGAAATTTAATGTTTAGACACAATATGGCATGTATGAATGATTATACCCTTTTGATCATGGAGATCAAATCAACCTTACCCTTACTGGAAAAGTAGTGACATGAATGCTTTAATGCCCTTTGGATCATGGAGATCAAGCCAGCCTTACCCTTACTGAAGAAGTAATAAGATGTTGGTTTGTAGCTGAGATGGTTTTGTTTGTAGTGAGAGAGGGATTTGTAATAAGGATTTCAAGGTTTTAGGGTTCTTGAAAGAGTTTGATATTCCAACAGTATTGTGGCAAGGTTTTTTTCTCTCTTTTTTTCTTCCCTCTTTTTTTCTTTTTTTCTCTCCTTTGGTTTGTGTGACAAGAAGGTGATTATATAGTGGAAATTAGGGTAAAGAAAATGGGCTTTGAATGTGCAATTGGGCCTCCAATATTCACTTGAATTCGTCACTTTCCAGGCTAAATCGCAGAGACTTAAGTGCATTTTTTGAAGTTGAAATGTGAAAACAAAATGTAGCCGACATCGAGAACTAACTCCTGTCCGAAGACCGACTCAATCAGATAAACGGTGAATTAGTTATGAATTTTTGAAGTTTCAGCTCAGACAAACTTATTTTGGGCTCCAGTGTCGGCTCTGACACGTTCTTCAATAAAAAACTGGTATTGATCGGTGCATAATTTGGTCTCGACTTTTGAAGCAAAGTTGTAGATCTATGAGTCAGTGACCTTGTGTAAAAATATGAGTCCAATCCGATAAAAATTGACCGAGTTATGAATTTTCGAAGTTTCGGCCCAGATGAAATAATATTCAGCATTCAAGATTTTCAGCGTGTCACGCACTCTGAGCAAAAAACGAAGGCCTTTTGAATACCGTTTGAACTCAATACCTTCTGTGAAAATGTAGTCAACTCAATTTGTGAAATTTTGGCACCGGAACCAGCTCGATACGATGAAAATCGACCAAGTTATGATTTTTTGAACATGACGCAAATAAACTTCTGTCACAAATTTCTGCACGAAAATACTTGATAAATCCACATTTTTGAAGACCTTCTGATCGAAATTGGCTTCCAGCCGTGAGAGATGAAAACATAGATAATGTCAAGACGGAATTTTGGCCACCGGAACGGGTTCAAAACGAGCAACGATCTTCAAGTTATGAATTTTTTAGCGCGTAAAAACTGCACTTTCAGCACACTTTTTCACCATATTTCTTTAAGAAAACTCGCACATTCGGATACCTTCTTTAAAGAATTGACGCTTGAGCCGAACCTGAATTTGAGAATATGTTATCAGAGATATCTTGGCGAAAGAATACCTGAATATGACGCGCCGGGTTGGACTTGTGAATTTTTCTTGAAATATTTTGAGAAATATGGGAGGGCAAATTTTGGGGTACAACAAGATATAATTCTGAGATATCTTGATGCTTGTAAAGCTGATGGTACAACACCAAATCTGAACATCCAGGATCTGCAGCAGAAGGCTCCAGAAGTTGTTTTGAAAAAGACCAAGAAAAGAAAAGCTGAAGCAGAAGGATCATCTCAGTGAACTCCAAAAAGGAAAGGTAATCCTTCTTCTGTAACTGTTTTAGATTCAATTGTTGTATTAACATCTATCCCAATTTCCACTCCATCTGAAAACCCCACACCACAAACTTTTGATGATTTTGACCTTGACTTTGACCCCTCATAATAATTAACCCTTAGAAGATCTCGCTCCCAACCTCAAAATCCAAATACTGAAGCCATACCAGAACAAGAACTTGCAAAAGTTCTGTCTCATATAGATACCTTTGCTCCCATACCAGAAAATCCAAATCCTGAAACCACCACAGAACCATAACCAGAAATTCCTCTCTCACCAATACCAAAAAGTCCCCTCTCTCCAGAACCAGAAATCCCACTACCTTCATCTTCTCAACCAGAAATTAATCCACCCTCTCCTCAACCTGAACAACCTGAACAATCTGTTGATTCTGATTCTACTCCCATTCCTGGGGTCACACAACCTCTGGCTATTTGCTTTCCCCTTGGTACCATTGTGAATATTCCCCAACTCCCCTCTTCACCAGAATTAACTCCACCAAACTCCCCATCAAGTCCAATAATAATTCCTAACTCTCCCACTCCCTCACCAAAGAACAATCCAGTAAACAACATCAAGACTGTCATTGACTTAACAGTTTTTGAACGTCTTGCTGCCATCAACCATAAAACTGCTATCCCAAAACCGAAACATCCAGATGTTTGTACCAGCATATTGAACTTTGAAACAGAAGTACATAAGTGGATCACTTCTCTGAAACAAGCTAGTCTTGAGTTGGTTGATCCTGCTGCATCAGACTACCTTTGGACAAAGTTCAGAAGATGGGTATGTTATGAAACATTTAAGTTGCAAGAACAGAGCTATGGACAGGCTCAACAGAACTTCAGCAATCTGCTGAAAGAAATTAAAGGTCCAGTTCTGAGCAAGCTGCTTAAGGAAGAAGTTCTCCATCTGGACATTGCCCCTTGGTCTGAACATCGTCCAGCTTCCAAAGATCAACCAGAGTCAGAAGAACAGATGATTCCTGCTGAAGAACAGGGTCAAGAAGAAGATATTGCAGAAAGATCTGAGAAGCATCCTGTTTCTGAAGATCCTCAAGCTTCCTCCCTTGACAGGAAGACTCTAGAAGACTTGAAAAGATCTGATATGCTGATGCAGGAAATAATGGATAAGCAGGACACCAAAATTGATGCAATAGCAAACATGTTAAATCAGCAACAGGAAACAAACACCCAGATCAAGAGCATGTTGGAAGCTCTGTTCACACGACTTCCACCTCCCTCTTAGAATTTCCTTTTTTTTAACATGTTTGTCTGTAATATTTTTTCATTGTTCTGAACGTATCATTGTTCTGTTTTTCAATATAAATGCATTTTTGACTCTGATTATTTGTGCTTTTTGATAACTGACAAAAGGAGGAGAAAGAATGATATTTTTCAATAAAGGATTACTGAGACATAAGTCTCAAACATTCTGAGATTCTGATCTATTTGAATTTCTTTCTTCTGAAAAGCCTGAACAGGTACAAAATTCTGACGAAAGATACAGTAAAGTTCTGACGCTCAAAGACTCATGGAATTAAAGGGAAGTAATCAACTCAGGGGGATTTTTCTCTTCTTAGCTCTGATACCTTTTATTCTTTATTTTTAATCTCTGATACCTTTTATTCTTTATTTTCATTTGAAAAAATATGGTTTTTGTCATCATCAAAAAGGGGGAGATTGTTAGAACATAGTTTGATTCTACAACCCTTGATTAAAGTTTTGATGATAACAAAATACAAAGAATAAAATAAATTCAAAGATATATATATATATATATATATATATATATATATATATATATATATATATATATATATATATATATATATATATATATATATATATATATATATATATATATATATATATATATATATATATATATATAGAACAAATATGCTGCTTAAAATTGTGTTTTGTATTTACAGAAGTTCTGATGGAATCAACATCAGAAGATCAGTAATATGTCAGCATCAGAAGATCAATAACATGTGCTACACGCTGAAGCTACCAGATCATACGCTGAAGCTTGATGACCAGAATCTACGCATAAAACAGTCTGACTCTGATTAAATATCTTTACGAAGTCATCAGCATAAGTTTAAAGCAGAAGACTCTGAAGCGTTACTATGTATTCAAGACAGAATTAATTACCAACGGCTTTATCCAAGACAAGATCTTCTCAAAAAGGAAAGAACGTTATTATCATTAAAAGTGCTTTATGGACAACAACGTATATTTGCCTTGGCTATATAAACAAGTCTGTGTGAGAAAAGAAAACGCTACTCTACACGCACGCACTCATAATTTGCTAAGTTTTCCAATCACGCTTACTCAAATGCTCTAGCAAATCCAGTTTCATTCTAAGCTTAAATTTGTGTATTATCACAGTTGTGGTATACTGTTTTACTAGAAAACATTAAACACATTATTGTTCAATTATTTGTAAAGAGAATTCCTTGAGATAAACCAGGTTGTGGTTATACTCAAGAAGGATTTAACAGTTGTTAAGTTGCTGTGTAATCCTTTGATTATAGTGGATTAAGACCTCGTTGGAGAGAGGCGAAATCACCTTGACGGGTGGACTGGAGTACTTTGAGATCAAACGAACCAGGATAAAAATACAGTGTTGTCTTAGCTTTTGATTTAAGTTTTACAATTCAACCCCCCCTTCTTGTGTTTTTCACATCTTCACCTACGAGAAATGATCTTGTCCTTGGATGTTGCCTACGAATATATGATGACAGTCCCTTAGAATTGATAAGGTATCCCTACATGTTGCCTTCTATGACCATAACGACGACCCTACGCCTGTCCCTTCATATCCAATGGATGGGGCTACCTATCAACTAATGGTATGGATAACACTATCCCTAACAGAGAAGGAAATGGATAACGAAAGACCTTTCAGTGGGTAAGATACCCTTAATTACTTGCTCACAAATTAAAATAATTTTCGCACCTCACACTTTCAAAACAACTACTTTTAAAATGCTTTATAAACACTCTTGAGGACTGATATAAGGGTTATTATAAAGCAAATTTCCTTACATTGGCATTTTGAAAACCTTTTTAAAGCACACACAAAGCGAATTAAAGTGAGCTAAGAAATTAAGAGCCCGTAGATAACTACGGATGAAAAAGGTGCTAACACCTTCCCTTTTAATAACTTACCCCCAAACTCAAAATCTTAAAAGGTTTTTCCTGTTGTTTTCTCCCTTTCCTTATTGGATAAAAGAAAATTCGGTGGCGACTCTTGTTAACCGCAACATTTGCGATAAAATGCAAAACTAAGTCAGTTCTCCCACCGTATTACACATAGTACATGATTTTTATTGTCCTAGAACTCCACAACAAAATGGGGTTGTAGAAAGGAAAAATAGAACACTGCAAGAAATAGCTCACCCCATGATTCAAGAAACTCATATAGCTAAGCACTTCTGGGAAGAAGTAATGAATACAACATGTTATATTCAAAATAGAACTCCATAAGATCTATTTTGAGTAAGACTTCTTATGAATTTTGGAAGAATAGAAAGCCCAACATTTTCTATTTTCATCCATTTTGATGTACTTGTTACATGTTAAACACTAAACAGAATCTGGGTAAATTTGATTCCAAGGCACAAAAGTGTCTGCTATTAGGATACTCTGAATGCTCTAAAGGCTTCTGAATTATAACACAGAGTCACGAATCATGGAGGAATCAATCCATGTCATATTTGATTATAATCTTGACTATGAAAATTCAAAGTTGTGTGAAAAGCTTTCAAATATAACCATAGCATTCGTTGAACCAAAGGAGAAGACTTAAGAAGATAAAGAATCAGAAGCTCCCTCTTCTGATATTGTTGATAGTTCTTCTAACCAACCTCAACCAAGGAAGAATAGAATCATATCCTCTCATCCTGAAGACCTTATCCTTGGAAGTAAAGATGCTCCAGTCAGAACAAGATTAACTCTCAAACCTTCTGATGAAGTGCTTCTGGGTTTAGTTTCTTTAATAGAACCTTCATCTATTGAAGAAGGTCTTCTAGATAAAGATTGGTTTCTGGATACGGAAGAAGAAGTGAACCAATTCTCAAAGAATGATGTATGGGATCTCGCTCAGAAACCTAAAGGTGTCCACGCCAGTGGAACCAGATGGGTGTTCAGAAACAAGCTCAATGAGAAGGGTGAAGTTGTAAGAAACAAAGCACAATTGGTTGTACAAGGTTATAGTCAACAATAAGGGATAGAATATACAGAAACCTTGCACCAGTCACCAGGTTAGAAGCTATTCGGCTGTTAGATTCTTTTTTGTCAATCATTGCATTATCCTTTATCAGATGGATGTTAAGAGTGCATTTCTAAATTGTTATATTTCAGAAGAAGTGTATGTCAAACAATCTCCTGCCTTTGAAAACTCTGATAAATCACACTTTGTTTTTAAAATAAAGAAACCTCTTTATGGCTTGAAAAAAGCTCATTGAGTAATTTTCTCCTAGAAAATAAATTTACCAGAGGAAAGGTTGACACCACACTCTTCTGTAAAACTTTCAAAAATGATATTCTAATCGTTCAAATTCATGTTGATGATATTATTTTTGGTTCTACTAATCCATCCCTCTGCGAGGAATTCTCTAAGCTAATGAAGGCTGAATTAGAAATTAGCATGATGGCAGAATTGAAGTTCTTTTGGGAATCAAGATTGATCAAAAACCAGAGGCTACTTACATACATTAAAGTAAGTACACCAAAGAAATTATGAATAAATTTAACATGACAGACTGCATTGTAGCAAAGACTCAAATGCATCTAACATGTATTTTGGAGAAAGAAAAGGTAAGTGGAAAGGTTTGTCAGAAGCTCTATCGTGGTATGATAGGCTCTCTTCTGTATCTGACTACATCTTGACCTGATATCTTATTCAATGTTCATCTTTGCACTAGATTTTAATCTGATCCTGGGGAATTTCATTTAACTGTTGTTCAGAGAATTCTAAGGTATCTAAAAGGAACCTCTAATCTTGGCTTGATGTATGAGAAAACATTAGAGTATTCTCTTTCTGGTTTCTATGATGAAGACTACAATGGAGATCCGCTAGAGAAGAAGAGTACTTCTGGAAACTGTCAATTTCTAGGAAAAAATTGATCTCATGGTCAAGCAAGAGGCAATCAACAATATCTCTTTCAACAGTAGAAACGAAGTACATTTCAGCAGCATTATGCAGTACTCAGATGTTATGGATGAAGAATCATCTAGAAGATTATCAGATTTATGAGAGTAACATTTCTATTTTCTGTGACAATACCACTGCTATTTGCTTAAGTAAGAATCCTATCCTACACTCTAGGGATAAACACAGAGAAATCAAACATAATTTTATTAGAGACTATGTTTAGAAAGGGACCCTATCTTTGAAATTCATATATACAAACCATCAGTGGGCTGATATTTTTACAAAACCCTTAGCTAAAGATAGATTTCTGTTTATTCTAAAGAATCTGAAAATGGGTCTATGTCCATAGTAAGATGTCATTAGAATCAAACGTGTTTTAGTCGCAGTCTGAAGGGATAAAATTCTGACTTAAACAGAAGACTTCTAATTTAATTTATCTCAGTCGTCAAAAGAAGTTTCGGTCAGAAATGTTCCTGATCAAATATAAATATTTATGGTTTTCCATATGCTGGGAATATCAAAGGCATTACCTAAATAGACATAGTGTCTATCACACTCTACCTAGGTCATGCACGAGCAATTATTTTTTCTTGAAATTGATTAATCATGATTACATTTATTTAACTACTCCTTTTCACTATGTCTTGGGAACAATCATTTCATGTCATACCCATATGCCTTTGTCTGATATTCTCTGTCGTATTCTTATTAAATGTTTTCTTGTTCTCTCATCTTAACGTTTGATCTACTTATCTTTTCATTTCCTTCTTTTAGCAGTCTATAACATCATTTGAGTGTTTCAATTGCCTTACCTCGTGAGGTGCTTGACTGACTATTTATATCTCCTCTCATTTATAGTCATTCATCAATTATTAATCCTTGTATCATAATCTACCGTCTCTTTTCTTCAAGCTTGCCTGCACATCATGGCTGTTAGAACCTTTCAAGGAGATGAAAATCTTCTTGAGGTAATCAAAGAGAAAAGATCCAACTATGTGTCTGATGATGGTTTCATCAACGAGTTTATTAAAAATCAAGGATGGTCTGGGTATGCGACAATGTTGGGAGGTCCTATTTATCCTAACCTCTTAAAGAACTTATGGCTTTATATTTATGTCAGTCTTGAGGAAAACGCCATTCATTCTTACAAATTTGGTGTTCTTATTACCATCACTCGCTCCTACATTGATGAAACCATCCAGAGTCCACCTTTACCCAACTCTTGCATGAGTGTTGACATGTTTCCAAATGTTACTAACTCTTCATTTAGATAAGATCCTAATTCATATAATTCGAAACCACTTACAAAAATTTGGTTTCACTTCTTGTTGAAAAATCTTCATCCTAGAGGAGAAGATCTTGATAAAGTTTTTCCTAGGAATATGTGTCTTCTTTATTTCCTTCGCAAGAATATTCCAATTCATCTTTCAGAAATGATATTTAATCATCTAAAGTTATCAATCCTAGCATCTAGGAACTCTCAAAAATCATTCATTATATATGGACGTGCATTGTCTGAATTGTTTGAGTTAGCGGGTATAATTGAAACTGTTCAAAGAAATCCATTCATCAGAGGAAATGCTCTATTTGATGATACTTGTGATGTCTTCGAAGTTTAGATATATTTCCTTGTCTATGTTTCTCCTTCTAGTGTAATATCCTTTGAATATCAATGAAACTTCTTATCTTTTCTTGTTATTTCTTTTGGTCTTTATGTTTTTCACACATAACTACCTTTTTGATTATGACAAAAAGGGGGAGTAATTAAATGAATGTAATTTTGATTTAAATAATCAAGTTCTGGAAAATGTTCTTTGACAAGAGCTCCTTACATTCTAACCCAATTAAAATCTTGTTTTTGTTAGAATTGTTTTTCTTTTTTAGGAATCATTAGAACTCTGATTAAAGACAAATATCTGAAAGCATTATGCAAGGCTTATGTCTAACATATTGGCTTCAGGCTCTGAAGATATTTTTCAATTCATAATCAGACTCCAAGAAGTAAAATCTGGAATCAGACTCCAAGAATTGAGAATCTGGAAGTTGTCTTAATGACATTAAATTTTCAAAGAGTTCAATTTGACTTCGTTCTCATTGTCATCTAGAATCAAGATTCAATAAGAATAATTTCTAAGAAATCAAGATCTCAACTATTCTATTGGCATCAAGATCTCAATTTTTCCATTGGCATCCAGAGTCAAGACTCTCAAGATCTCGATATTTAATCTATTGGAACCAAGGGGGGTTTTACTCAAATGATTCAGAGTCAGGATATTTGACCTTCATCAAGTCATTTACTTAGAGGGAGTATCATAAAAGGATAAGTATTCCTTACTTTCCTATTTTCACTTTTTCTGATTATATGAACAAAATTGTGTCATCAAAATACATAGTTTTGTCATCATTAAAAAGGGGGAGATTATAAGAACAAGATTTGGTTCTGAAATATTATCTCTGAGCTTTGATGATAACAAATGAGTATGTTTGTATGAACAACTTTTATACTCTAATATTTGTTATTGTTGAGTACTCAAAAAAGTGTTCTGCTTCTAATAGATGGCATGGCTAAGACATCAGAAGAGAATTAGTTTCACTTTCGTGCTACATAAGTTCTATTAAACAATAGCAAGACACTCCAGAAGGCTTTGAAGTGTAAGCTCCGATGTTTGTCTAAAGAAACTAGTCAGAAGATCATAAGACATAAGTTTCTACTTAAGTCTAGATGTTGAAGACTCATGTTTCTTAAGACAACGAGTTCTAAAGAAACAGTTAGAAGATCTGAAGATATAAGTTTCTACTCAAGTCCAAATTCTAAAGACTCAAGTTTCTAAAGACCCAATGTTCTAAAGATAAGGGTTCTAAAGACCAAGTCCTGAAGACTCTAAAGATATAAGTTCTAAAGATTCTAAAGACTTAAAGTTCTAAATACCCAAGGCTCCAAGAAAAGGTTCTCACAACCAAGTGTTGAAGACTCTGAAGACAGAGTTATGAAGACTCTGAAGACATGAAGTTTTTATGACCTTGTGTTATGTTCTCGCTTCTAAACTCATGCTCGCAGAAGCCTCTGAAGCATAGAAGGAAAGAGGATAACATTAACGTGGTACAAATATTACATGCTACAATCAATGTTTCATTCCACTACCATGAAAGGATGGACGCGTCACAAAATCTTGTCCCCCACGTTACTGTTCAAGCTGCCAATGTTTCTAGAAATCCCAAGAGTACCCCTCAACTGACATATAATTTTATTGGCTATATAAAGGCTTGAAGAATAAGAGAGAAATCTTCCAATTCACTGAATATTCACGCACAAACTTTGTTCATAGCTTTCATATCCTTAAGTTACTGTTCTTAAAATAGTTTACATATTCAGCTTGTGTAGAAGCAATATTCTTGTAAACAAAACTTGTATTCAAATGATTGTTTGATTTTCCTTAAGGGACCGGGTAGGTCTGTATCCTTAAGAAGTATAGGACTTGCGAGTTTTAAAGGTTTTTAGTCCCTTGCGGGTAGCTTGTGCATTATAATAATCATGTTTATTATTGTTTGATATTCCTTAAGGGATTGGGTAGGTCTGTATCCTTAAGAAGTCTAAGACTTACGAGACTTAGAGGTTGTTAGTCACTTGTGGATAGCTTGTGCAAATTATAATCACTTTAGTTATAGTGAATTAAGTCCTCAATTGAGTAAGGTGAAATCACCTTGGTGGATGGACAAGACTAGCTTGATAATTTTTAAGTGAACTAGTATAAACATACATTGTTCTTTACTTCTTGTTCTTACTTATTGTTATTATAAATAGTGAAGTAAAAAGGATTTTAAATTAAAGGGGAATATTTTTAAAGAAATTTTTTTGTTTTAAAAACCCAATTCAACCCCCCCCCCCCCTTCTTGTGTTTTTCACACCTTCAACAATCATGTTACAGATATGGATAGGCAATCATAATTGTTAGTTCAAGCAATGCAATCAAAAGTTCTAAGAAGTTCAGAGACGGTGATTATAATGAGACTACTGAGTATATACTACTGACATTTAAAATTCATCATAACTAACTTACAGTTTGATAACAACCTTACTACATAACCTAACATTCCAAAATAGATTTCAAACTAAGCTAGCTTTCACTAATTCTTTATTAAACTACTTACAATTTTTTTACAATAGACCTTTCCAACAGAAACTAACAGAGTCTAACTATTTCTAACAGATTCACAACTTCCCTAAACTAACCTCTCTTAATTTCCCTCTACTGTCAATTTAAAACCATCTCAGCTTTCCGTCAAGAATTTGTCTAAAACAAACTTCAAAACTAATAACATCCTAACTAAAATTTGAACTAACTCTAACAGTTTTTAACTCCTCTAACTGAATCAATCATATCCATTAATCTCATTACTAAATTCTCTAACAATTTTAATCTTCCCTCATCAATTATATAAACAACCTTTCTTCATCCCTCACTTTTCTCTCCACCATTTTTCACCTGTTTAAATTCACACGCTTCACTCTCCATCATTACTTACCATTTTCTTTAATCTTTCTCTCAGAACCATTCAATCTTCATTCTCTCACTCTCCAAAAACTTTATCTTCATCCATCCACGCACCATTAATTTTTCACGTTTCACACGCACTTCATTTTACCATTCGTCATTCTTCAACCTTCTTCTTCACTCTCAAATTTTTCATCATTCTTGAAGATACAACACTAATTTTGAAAAATTCCAGAAGCTCATATCTCTTTCTGAATCGAATTCCTTAACCTTCAATCTTCCTCGATCCTTCATCATCACCAACATTCTTTAATCAACTTTCAACAACTTCAATTCGCGAAAAAATCACAATAATGAAATCGCAACAACTATGCTACATCATCAACAACACAACCATATCACAACGAGAACAACAACTCAGGCACGAAAAATCTGAAATAAAATAGAAGAAGAAGAAGAAGAAGAAAGAAGAGGATGAAGCCAGAAGCAATGAACTGAAGAAACACGTTACCTAAGAAAATGGAATCTCATCTCTGGTTTTCTATGTCTTCTGCTTGGCATCACCTTGCAACTGTCGCCGGAGCAAGCCTCGGCTCCTTAGGTCAGTATCATATTCATTTCACCTCTTTCTTGATGCAGGATCGTAGAACACATTAAGTGGATTTAAAGTCCTAAGGTGTTAGTTTTGATTCATCACCATCATAGTTTAATCGCGCTTAGAAGCCTCTAGGTTTTCAATATGTATTTTGGATTTGGAGCAGACGAAGCAAGGAATCAGAAGACCGTGAGTTGAGAGAAGGATGAATGGAGAACAGTTGGAGAAGAGGATCAGTGTATTGGATGTTCACGGCGAGGGGTTGATGATGAAAGCCGAACCAGCAACTCGTGTGTCGCGCCATCTAAGAGAGTAGAGAAATATAGCATTGCGATTTTTCTTTTAAAGAACAATGTTTGTCTTCAGCCCTAACCAACGCACAAATGTTGTGTTTCATCTTTATCTTTGTTTTTATATTTCATTATTTTTAATGTTATTAACAATTGAATTAAATATGCTGAATTAGTTTTTGCAGTATTTTGGGTGGACCGAATCACCCTTGAACCTTAGCCCAAAGGATTTTTTTGTAGCTTCTGGCGTATGAACAAAAATGTTAATGGACCTCATGCTGAGATGGGCTTGTATTTAAAAGTGCCCTGAATTCAGTTGGTATCTCCTGATGCATTTTTCATACTTGTTTCAATCTCATTTTTTATTTAATTGTGATGATTGAATTTTGTGTGTGGTGGTATTGGTAAATAAAAGAGATTTTGTTGTGGAGTTTCAAGAAGTTACAAATTGAATTAAGAGCTTAATACTCACCAAGGAAATTCAAGGAAGCTTTATGTAGAGTTTTCTTATCGCTTGCACGACTTTGAAGAGGCAAAGAACCTTCTTCGTTAGGTATTATTATAACTCTCTTTACTTCCTTATTTTCGCATCGTTTTCAATAGTTCTTGACATGAGAAGTAGGATTGAGATGCCATGAGCTGGAGTCCTATGATGTAGACATTGGTTGGATTTTAAGTCATATCTTTTGATGTTTATATCCTTTCCTTTTGTTTATTATCGATCGATGATGTCACTCAATTAGAATTGAGATGACGACTTCGCTCTCAGTGCATGCTCCCTATAGGACTTTACTGCTTTCCTATACTTATTATCGATCGATGATGTCACTCAATTAGAATTGAGATAACGACTCTCAGTGATGCTCCTTGTTGTACCCTAAATTTTCTCTCTCTTTTTTCAAGAAATTTCTCACAAGATCTTCAATGGCTCAAGTTTGCACAAGTGTTGACTAGGTCAAACCACCTCATAAACACTGATGCCTCAAATTAGGGTTTTGATTTTCACAAGGACAATTGGACTTATATTGCCTCAAATGACCTTCATGGATCATTATAGACCTCCAATAATACTCATGTCAAGTTTCAAGTCTTGAATCACAATTTTGCTCAGTCAATTGACCAGATGACTGAAAATCAGTTGTTTTGGGTAAAAAAGACAATTATGGTCAACCTATAGTCAAACTTCAAGATCTTTGACAAATATCAACATTTTGAAGTCATATTTATCAATTGATAAATTTTGGATCATAATTCCCCAAGAAAAATGTTCATATCATCAAAAGGGCAAAATGGTCATAATTAGGGTTTTTGACTATAATGATTGATTTTTGATTTTTGATCTAACACATGACTTATTGGTTTGAAACATGATCTCAAGGATTCAAGTACATTATCTTGACCTAATTTAATGGTTCAAATCATTTCTTAAGATCAAACAATTAATAGTTGAAATTTGATCAACTGATAAAAAAGTCAACTGATACACCAAAAATCAAACTTTGACTTTTTGGTCAAATCTGAGTCTCAAAGATCAAAATTCATCAAGACATTCAAAAATATGAAGCTTGATCATCAAGGAATCAAGAAATTCAAAAGTCAATTTGAAAAGTCAAACTTTTCAAGACTTCGAAATTTTTCTAAGTGTTGTTGTACAAGATAATTTCACTATTTCATGTCAATTTTTCACAAAGATGCAAGATGATTCAAAGATAATTTTCAACATGAAAGTTGTAGATACTTATGAAATATACAACTTTTTATTTGAGGGCTCATGTCCAAAAAATGCTTAGATTTTGAGTTACAGGCCCATGAAGTCATGCACTTTTTCTTAAACACTTAGTGAAATTTTGACCTAGTTTAGGCAGATTTTTTGTCCCAACTTCTAGGCCATTTTTCACAAATCTCCAATTTGATTTAGCAAAAGTGGAAAACATAAAAGTTGTAGAGTATGTTTCAAGATTTCCAAAATGTCCAACTTGAAGAGATCATGCTTGAGATAAGAGAATCGAAGACAAGAAGTTGGACATCCATTCTTGAATTACAAGTCATTTTTGTGATGAACACTTAGCCAAATCTCATAGCTATATTGCACAATCTTACTTTTCAGGCTTCTAACTTGTGTTTCACTCCATATTTAATTAATTACACAACATATTGAGCCATTGTCCAAGCATTTGAACCATTATCCAAGTTGCATTTCCATTTATGGCACAAAGGCACCATTGCCATTCTTGAAAAGTTTCTTTAATCACAAAGTCAACTTATATTGAGCTTTGCATTTGTTCCTTATGCATAATCTTCATATACAAAGTCAGATAAGTATATTTAAAGTTTTCTATCCCCCTATGTTGTACCCCAAAATTTTCCCTCTCATTTTACTCAACATATGTTCATTGAAATCCTCAACTTGCCCAAGGATGCCCAAGGATTGATCAGGCAAATGCTCTCCTAAGACAATGAACCTCAAACTAGGGTTTCCATTTTCATCAAGATGGGTGAACTCAAAAGTCTCAAATATTTTCCATGGTCCTAATATGTTCTCAAGAGCATTCATGTCAAGTCTCATGCCTTACACAAGAAGTTTGCTCAGTCAACTGCTCAAATGCCTGAAAATCAACTGTGTTAGGTCAAAAGTCAACTGTGACTCACATACATTCAAACTTAAATTTTTTTAGCAACATTAACATTTTGAAGTAAAATTCATCATTTTATCAAGGGTTTTTCATGATTCCTTAAGGAATGCTCCTAATTCATCAAAACTCAAAAGTTGCTAAATTAGCGTTTTTATTGGAAAAGTCAACCAAACTTTGACCAGACATAACTTTCTCATACATTATCAGAAATTTCCCCTCCAAGGCTCATTTTTAAGAGGATGAAATTACCTACAACTCATCTTCAGCCCTCAAGTTTAAGAAATGCACTCATGAAAAGATATGAATTCAGACATTACAGGTCATTTAAAAAAGTCAACAAAAAACACCTTTTGCGTCAAAGCTTCTTAAATGAAGATGGAAGATCCAATTGAGATGAAACCAAAAGGGGTGTTTAGAGAACATAATAAGATTTCTAAAAAGTCCAAGAACACCCTCTTAGGGTCAAAATTGAGAGAGATGTGCATTGTCAAAGTTGGCCATTTTTGGAAATTTGCACAAAGTCAACCATGCCCAAAATGCATTTTCCTTCAAATGGGCCCAACTTTTTATGCTTGTATCTTGTTCCTAACATGGTGCACGACCCATGAACCAATCCATGCCTCATTAAATTATTTATTTAATTTATTGTGATTTTATTCATTTAAAATTCAAATAAAATAAAATCAAAATAAATCATGTAATTTGCTTTTGGAATGATCTTGGCATTGAATGAGGATGATATATGCTGGCATATCAGGATCAAATTGTATCAAGGATGATTGGAGTAAGAATGGAATGATTTAGATTATTTTGGAAACAAAAAATGCAAGGATTAATCAATATCTTTTCTCCATAAATTTCAAGATTCAAGTTGTTTTTTGTTGACCTAATACACTCTATTACATATGCACAACGCAGCCAAGGCAAAAGAACAAGGATTTTGGTCGTGAAAATCATCAAACAAAATTCAGTTTTGGCCAAAAAAGTTAGGATCAGATTTCATTCCATAGGATGATTCAAGCTGATTCAAGACCACCAATCCACTCCTGGACGTCTCCTGAGGCTAGAGGCGTTGTTTGCACGCGTGAAAGATCCAGAAATCACCACTTTACAACGTCACAGTTTGCCATCTTTTTTGAATTTGGTTATGTAAATTTACACATCATAAATAATTTTTAAGCATTCCTTCATATTTGTATCATCATTTAGAACGTATTGGCATGATTAATTAGGAGTTTTAGTGCATGTACTGATAGTTGCCATTGTTAGGGATTTGAGGTCGTGTTTTAGGGCTTTTTTATGCAGGTAAAATCAGGGTAAAAGAGGGATGTCATCATACTCGTGAGATCAAAACGAGTTGATATGTATGCTTGGAATTGATTTATCATGCTTGGCATTGATTTTAGAGATTTGCAGGGCTGTAGTTATAGTTGGTGTCCGTAGGTAAAAGGTTGATACCTAAAAAAATAGTTCTGAGGAAAGAGACGATCACGTGGCTGACTCCCACTAGCTCATTTGAATTCACACGCGTTTTCCTGGGCATAACATTTTATTTCCCTTATACTTTATTTGTTTCATTATATGTACGAATGAGCAGTCCAGTGCAGTTGGTCAGGGAGCGTGTATATGAGGCAAACGTCATGGGTTCGATCCCAGGCATCTGCTTTTGTATTTTTCTTTACAATTTCTTGCAGATTCAGCGCATCTCCTAGCCAAGCATCCATCGTGCGCTCACAAATCTCACCCATTAGATCATCCCTTATTCAGATCCAATGTCCAGCAAGCCTACCTTGTGGTGGACCCCCAGGAGCAGGGAGCACCGGATCACGCGCAATGCAGATGGGCCTATTCTTCTGGGCTTCAGCAATTCAGCTTCACACCCCCAGTTTACTTCTCATATCAGGCCCATTTTACACTTTTGTTTTAATTTCTTATTTTCTTTTTTATTGTTTTAATTATTTTTGTTTTGTTTATTTCAAAAATATTTTTTATTAAATCATAAAATCAAGAAAACCACAAAAATGTAGAATTAGGTTTTTTTTTAATTAAAATTAGTTTTTTTGGAAAATAATTAATTTAATGATATTCACTTCATCGTTTCCATAATTAAAATTAATTAGACAAGTTAGATTTAATTCACAAATATTTAATTTTCTCAATAAAAAAATCAAAAAAATATTTTCTTTATTTAAATAGATTCTTTAGGATATTTACTTTATTCTCGCGCGCATTTATTTATTTATTTTTCCAATATTGTCACTGTTTCAAGTTTGTAATAGATTACTAAGGATTTCAATTTCCGCCTCCTTATTTTCAGTCAAATATTTGTGTATCTGCCCAAAAGCCTTGTAATAGCAAGGACTTTAATTTCTCGCACTATTTTAAATTCCACAACTATTAAACTGCTAGATGTATGGATAATAATATTGCATGCAAAAGATAAATCAACAATTAAAAAGGTAGATAACCCTAATTGTGCAAAGATAATTAACTGGAAAAATGCACACATACACATGCTCACTCCTAGGGTTTGCCTCACTTGGTTGCCTCAGAAATAATGGTCATGTCCCTCGAACGTAGGGATATCTTAGCAATGACCCGCAATTCAAAGTCGTCATAAAGATCATAGTCCCTCATTGTCCTTCGAGTTGCCTACGAGAAATGATCTTATGATGATAGTCCCTTCTAAATGCTAAGGTATCCTTACTTGTTGCCTTCAATGACCATTTAGTCTCTTTGAATGTCCCTTAAAACTCCAACGATAGGTCTATCTACTCCTTAATAGTAAGATAGCGCTGTATAAAGGAAACAAGAACGAACAATCTTTTTTTGAGTAGGTAGAATCTCTTAAGTACTTGCTCAAAACCATAAAACTATTTTACACAGACACTTTCAAAATAGTTTTAAAAAAACACTTTGTCGCACTCTTGAGGACAGATACAAGAGTTATCACGAAGTTAAACAAAACTTTTTGCAAAACACACACAAGCAATTTCAAAAAATGAGCAAGTACCTAAGAGCCCGTGGAAAACCACGAATAGAAAGGGTGCTAACACCATCCTTTTCTATAATCTACCCCCCATACTCAAAAGCTCTCAAAAAAATGTTTTTTCTGTTCTTTTTCCTTTCCTTTGTTGGATGAAATAAAAGTAGGTGGCGAATCTTGCTTACCGCAACATTTGCGAATAAAAAACACAAATCAGTATAACAGTCGGTTCTGCCACCGTATGATAGAACTGACGACTCTGCTGGGGATTATAATAAGTGGGGTATACCTTAGGATCTAGGTCATTTCTAAAATTGCTTTCTTGTTTTGCTTTGCCTGCTTTATATTCAAGGGTTTTGTTGGGGTTATGTAGATCCTACACCCGGATCTGGGGACACCTTTTAGGTAAGTAGCAATAAATTGTGAGGGAACTGTACGGGGTATACCGAAACGGTTGAAGCAGTAGCTACATTGATGTGACACTTTGGTTAGTACCAGTAACCCTTGAGTCAATCAAGGAGAGTTCGAGGCCGCCGCGTGGTGTCATAAAGTATTAACTGACCTTAGAACCATTAATTTCACAACTTGGCCAGTAGGACATAGCGAGATGGCCAACTTTGGTGTATTCTCAAGGTCGACAGATACTCGATGCTACACTCATTGAGGTTTGACTCTTGAGTTTTGTTTGGTTGTGAGTCAATCTCCTATTGAACGAAGCTTGGGGGAAAGATCAGTGATATTGAGATCCCTTAGAACCCGGTTACTATTTATAGGATAGGTTGAACCAATCCAGCTTCAAGAGGGTATGACCTTAAAACCCATGCAAGCCTTAAACCTAAGGACTTGGTGTGAGTTGTTTGTTGCTTGTTATACATGTGATTTTTTAGCATTATCATGACATCATAAGCATTATCTAGGGCTCATCTTTTCTTTGTTTTATAGGACATGGCATCCGCCCACAGGAACACTATCCAGATTAACCTTGTGAAAGTGCCTCTCCAACTAAAGGACTTGGCATTAAGGATTCCCGAAAGCTCTCCCTTCACTGAAAACATGGTCGTTTGCTCAACTTGGTCACTTCAAAACCTGATGAAGAATTGTTGAAAGTGCTATTTCAGTTCTTTGATCCTTTGCACCACTGCTTCACCTTCCCGGATTACGAACTAGTGCCTACTATGGAGGAATTTTGTCGGTTGTTGGGGGTATCTATTCTTGATCATTTACCTTTCAACGGTATGGAAGAACATCCAAAGCCTGAAGAGATCGCACGGGCTCTATCCTTACAACGGTCCGACGTAGTGACAAATTACTAAACTAGAGGAAATGTCCAACAAATCCCGGTTAAATTTCTATTCGAGAAGGCTTACTATTTTTGGGATACCCTGGATTTACAAGCTTTTAAAGAGATATTAGCACTCCTCATCTACAGGGTGGTACTTTTCCCTAATGAGGACCAACTCGTAGATGTGAATTTGATTAAGGTTTTTCTGTCTCGTAATCCGGTGCCTACATTACTTGGGGATATTCTACACTCTCAATATGCTCGCACTCTAAAGAGAAGGGGGACCCTTATGTGTTGCACTTTTCTATTGGCTAGGTGGTTTATTTCGCACCTACCTAGGTCTATTTTGAAGAATGAGCAGGGTATGAAATGGTGTCATAGGCTGATGTCCCTTACACATTCAGACATTCATTGGTGTTCACGGTCCTCAGAAGATGTTACCATCATCGATCACTGTAATGAATTCCCTAACGTCCCTCTCTTAGGCAGTAGGGGAGGAATCACTTATAACCCTCGTTTGGCACTGTGGCAGTTTGGTTATGCGAGAAGGGATGGTCCTCAGGATACGCTTATCCAAGGAATCGCCTTCAACTATGAGAACGATACTCAGGGTTACCACAAAAGGTTCATGAGAGTTTGGAGCATGGTACATAAAATTGATAGCAATACATTGGGGCACAATAATTCCATACCACTTGAGCCATATTTCCGATAGGTATGAGCCCGCGCCCAAACTCTTATGATGCCTTACCCTGCTATCCTACCAATGATTATGGAACCAGTTTCTAAAAGAGACGCTCCTTATCTTGTTCATCATTCTGACATGCCAACTAATCATGGGGAGTTATAGAAATCCTGGGTTCAACTTAAAGAGGAGCAAGATACATTTGAAGCTCAATTCTATGCCAGTGAGAAGAAGGTCCTGGAGCTCACTAGGCTACTCCATGAAGAAAGGAACATAAACGCCTACATTGCACCAAAGAGGATGCGCTCCTGGGATACCTAGTTTTCTTTTTTGCTTTAAGTTTTGTTTGATTGTAAGCCTAAAGGGCACTCTTTGTAAAAAACCGAACTTATTAATACAATTAACGTGTGTTTCTTTTGGTTATACAAATTTGAGTCTTTAAGAACCCTTGAAATCATTGCATGCGCATACCATCCATGACATTGCATAAACAGGTACCATTATAGGTTTCTCATCTTCTTCGCTGTTTATTTTAGCAAAAATGTCTTCTGAACAAAGCATCAAAGATCTTCACGCATAAAATGCCCAATTTCAACAAATGTTCATCGCTTTGGAAAAAGGGCAGGAATATCTGAAGGCCCTTATCCTAAAGGAGAAGAAGAAGAAGAAGATCTCTGGTGTTCCTAATCTAGGCAGAAGGTTCAGGGGGGCGTTAAAGCAACCAGTCGATCTGACCTCCTTGTCCAAGGAATGGGAGAATCAAGAGAGAGAGACAAGGGAGAAGGACCATAGCCTTAAAGTCTCTGATTATGACATGGACTACAATGATGAGCAGTATCCTCCCGCTGAGGATAGATACAAGCAGTTAGAGGATCGATTGAGTGCTATGGTGATCCAGAGAATACCAGGGCTGGATTTTGAAGAGCTGGGATTGGTGTCTGGGGTAGTCATCCCATAGAAGTTTAAAGCTCTGGTTTTCACGAAGTATGATGGGGTGTCTTGTCCCCAGCTTCATCCTATGTGAGGAAGATTCAACCTCACACTCCTGATAGGAACTTGTGGGTTCACTTCTTTCAAGACAGTCTGTCAGGGACTCAACTTGAATGGTTCTATCAACTAGAGGGAACCAATGTCCATAACTAGGAGGATTTGGCTACTGCTTTTTATAAGCAGTATCAATACAATGCTGACCTTTCCCCTACTCGTACTCAACTCTAGAGTATGTCCATGGGTGCAGGTGAAGACTTTAAGGACTATGCATAGAAGTGGAGAGATTTGGCTGGGAGAGTCCAACCCCTTTTGTTTGACAGGGAGTTGGTTGACATGTTTCTTAGGAGCTCCTCAGCTGGTTTTACCGAGCTGATATTAATGGGAGAGAGGGTAGAAGTTGGGATCTGGAGTGGCAAGATCCAGAAAGACACCTCTTCGAGTTCAGTGAATAAGACCTTCACGGGTAAGAAGGAGGTCAGTGCCATTTATAGTCCAAGAGGTAAGAACAAAGCTGAACACCATCCAACGGTAGGTGTTGTGATGATACCTAGGCGCACGGCTACCCCACCACGAAATAATCAGCAAAGGGTAGAAATACCACAAAGGCAGTTTACTCAAATTAACATGACGTTAACTGAGGTTCTACCCCATCTTCTAAGATCCAACTTGGCAACCTTGAAAGGGCTCTCAAGAATCCTAACACCACATCTCCTCGGTACAATCCAAACGCCCGGTGTGCCTACCATTCTGAGAGTCTTGTCCACGATACAAATGACTGTTGGGCTCTGAGAAATAAGGTACAAGATCTAATTGAAGCCAAGGAGATTGATCTTGATGCTCCGGAGAAGCCTAATGTCATAACTGCTCCCATGCCTAAGCATAACCATGGAGTTAATACCATTGATACTGAATTGTTCCTTACCTCTGTTGATGAAGTTTCTACTCCTCTTACGTCTATTAAGAAGAATTTGTTGATGGTTGGTTTATTTCCAGGCTGTGGTGAAGGTTGCCACATGTGTTCATCTCTGCCCACTAGTTGCTATTTGTTGAAAGCAAGTGTTCAACGCCTAATGGACAACAGAGAAATTTTGTTTGAAAAGACTTTGATTCCAACTGTTCCATGTGAAGATATTTCCATTATAACCATTTCCACCAATCCTTCCAAGGTCTCCTCTAAAAGACCTTTTAGGATTACACCTGGTCCAAGAATTTCTCCGTTAATAATCACTTTTCCTGGTCCCGTACCATACTCCTCGGACAAAGTTGTCCCGTGGAATTAAGGCGCCGATGTTTACTATCATGGTGTTAAACAGGATTTGAAGAATGAAGAGGCTGATCCCGATGTCAGTAACATTGTCGGGACCAGTAAGATTACCAGAAGTGGAAGGGTTTTATCTCCTGAGATCTCCCCAAAGACTATCACTAAGCCTGTTGTTATTTCATCTTCTGTTCCTACCGATACTCATGCCACTACTCCCATTCTTACTCCAATTGTTACTCCCGCTATTGAGTCATCTGGGAGTCAGGGCAAAGAAGTTGTAGGTGAGCCTGCCCGGACAGAGGCACCTAGAAAAGTTAATGTGGAATCCTCTAAGCAAGAAATAGAAGAAATCTTAAAAATAATCAAGAAGAGCGACTACAATGTGGTCGAGCAGCTGTGGCAGACCCCTTCGAAGATATCAATGTTTTCTATTTTGTTATGTTCTGAGGCCCATACAAAGGCTTTGATTGCATTCCTCAAGGCTACGCATGTGCCGCAAGAAAACTCAGTCGATCAACTCAAAGACTGTGTGGCCAGCTTGACTGCTGATTATGGGCTGGGTTTTTCAGATGCCGACTTAACACCGAAAGGGAGGAAGCATAATGATGATCTACATGTCTCGATCGAATGCAGGGGCACTACAATGGCTCATGTGCTAGTGGACACTGGATCTTCATTAAATGTTCTGCCTAAGAAGGCTCTCGATCGGTTAGATTATGAAGGCTTGACCCTAAAGCCCAGTAACATTGTGGTGAGGGATTTTTACGGGTCGAAAAGAATGGTGCATGAGGAGGTGGACATCCCTGTCAAAGTAGGCTCTCAGACCTTTGGGTCCATCTTCTACGTGATGGACATCATTCCATCATACTCTTGTTTGTTGGGTCGTCCTTGAATCCATGAAGCTGGGGCTGTTGCTTCTACACTGCACCAAATGCTAAAATATCCGGTGAAGGGGAAAATTTTCACTGTGCACAGTGAAGAGGAGTATATGGTGAGCCACCTGAACTCCTTCAGGTATGTGGAGATAGACGGGGAATTCATAGAGACTCCTTGTCAAAACTTTGAAGAGGTTCCCCAGATTTTGGCGTCAACTGAAACTACCACCAACACCAAGCCTCCTTTGAAGATGGTTTCTCTCAAGGATGCCAGAGCAGCAGTTGAAGAAGGTGGGTGTACCAATTGGGGACAGCTTCCTGATTTTATTCACAAAATTGACAAATTTGGTTTGGGCTTTACTTCAGGAGCTCAAAGGGCTATTCGACGCGCTCGGGCTAGAGGACCTCCCCTACACATCAGCAATCGTTGGGTCAATGCTATTAAAGACAATGAGGAAGATTCTGATATTGATAGCTAGATCTACCTGACTACCAACGGTGGACCGGGTAATTGGACAGCCAGAGATTTTATACCAGTTTCTTTTATTCCGCAGTAATTGTCTTACTTGTTTTCCGAGTTTGTAATAAACAGTTTAAACTTTATGGCCTTGTGTCTAACCCGAGGCACAATAGTTCTATTTGTGAGGGTTATTATATGTTATTTCATATATCATCAATAAAACATTGGACGTTCCTTTGCGTATAAATTTTGCGCTCTCTGTTTTTCTTTTCTGCTTTTACTTTATCAATACAGCTATGCTCTCACACACACTCACATATCCAACTGCAGATCCATATCCACTATGGATCCCATTGATAACAATTCTGCTATTGCCAGTCATGACTTCGAAAATCCAATCAACCAAGCCGAGGACGAAGGCGAGGAAGATTGTGATATGCCCGGAGAACTTGCTAGACTGTTACAATAGGAAGAGAGGGCTATACAGCCTCATGAAGAGCCAGTTGAGACGATAAACTTGGGCACGGAGGTAAACAGAAAAGAAGTCAAGATCGACGCAAATCTAGAGACTAAGATCAAACAATGGTTGATATATATGTTACATGAATATGTTGAGATCTTTGCTTGGTCATATGAAGACATGCCTGGTTTAGACACTGATATTGTGGTACACCGTCTGCGACTAAAGAAGATTGTCCTCCGGTTAAGAAAAAATTCTATCGTATGCGCCCTGAAATGTCAGAGAAGATCAAAGCAGAGGTTATGAAACAGTTCAACACTGGGTTCTTGGTTGTCACTTCCTATCGGCAATGGGTTGCTAACTTTGTTCTGGTACCTAAGAAGGACGGCAAGGTACGGATGTGTGTGGACTACAGAGACTTGAACATGGCAAGCCGCAAGGATGATTTCCTGCTTCCCCATATTGATGTTCTGGTTGACAACACCGCATAACACAATATATTCTCCTTCATGGATGGTTTCTTTGACTACAACCAGATCAAGATGGCTCCTGAAGACATGGAGAATACAACCTTCATCACACAGTGGGGCACCTTCTGTTACAAGGTGATGCCTTTTGGGTTGAAGAATGCTGGGGAAACTTATCAGCGAGCCATGGTCGCTTTGTTCCATGATATGATTCACCATGAGATCGAGGTTTATGTTGATGACATGATAGCTAGGTCTCAAACCAAAGAAGAGCACCTCGACCATCTACAAAATCTATTTGACAGGTAGAAGACATACAAGTAGAGGCTAAATCCGAACAAGTTCACTTTTGGGGTAAGATCTGGTAAGCTTCTAGGGTTCATCGTCAGTGACAAAGGTATTCATGTAGACCCTGCAAAAGTAAAGGCTATACAAAAGATGTTGGCTCCCCGTACTAAGAAGGAAGTTAAAGGCTTCTTGGGATGCTGGAACTATATCGCCAGGTTCATTTCACATCTGACTGCTACTTGTAAGCCCATCTTCAAGCTTCTAAAGAAAGATCAAGTGGTAAAGTGGAATGATGAATGCCAGACTCCTTTCACTGAGGGCAGTCATATCTCCTGAGGGCAGTCATACTCCTTTCACTGCCCGACTATGTTTCAACTGCACTAACAACATGACGGAGTATGAAGCATACATCATGGGTCTCAAAGCCTCTATCGACCTCAGGATCAAGTTCTTAAATGTCTTAGGGGATTCATCCTTGGTGATAAGTCAGATCAAATGCGAATGGGATACAAAGCATCTGAATCTCATCCCATACAAAGAGCATGTACTGACATTGCTCCCGCACTTTGAGGAGGTAACCTTTGAACATTTCCCATGAGAGGAGAATCAGTTAGCGGACGCGCTAGCCACCATGTCTTATATGTTTAAGGTCATGTGGGACAACGAAGCTCCCCGAATCACCATTGAAAGGTTGGATGAACCAGCGCACTGCTGCGAGATTGATACTAAAGAGGTTGCAGATAAACCTTGGTTTCACAAAGTAAAAAGGTATCTTGAGGCTCAAGAATGTCCCGAAGGGGCATCTGTCAATGATAAGAAGTTTTCGAGAAGGTTTGCTGCGAAATTCTTACTCAATAATGGAATCCTCTACAAGAGCAATCATGACTCTACCTTACTGTGGTGTGTAGACAAGAGCAAAGCAGAAAGGATTATGACAGATCTATATGAAGGCACCTTCAGAACCCATTCAAGTGGACATACCATGGCTAAGAAGATCCTACGGGAAGGATACTACTGGTCCACTATGGAAGTGGATAGTTATCAGCACTCCCGAACTTGTCATAAGTGCCAAATCTATGTTGATAAGGTGCATGTGCCTCCGGTTCCTTTAAATGTCTTGACGGCTCCTTGGCCCTTTGCAATGTGGGGCATTGACATGATCGGGGAAATCAGGCCTACCGCTTCCAATGGACATCGCTTCATCTTGGTGGCCATTGATTACTTCACGAAGTGGGTTGAGGCTGCCTCTTTTTCTACTATGACCAAGAACGTTGTGGCGCAGTTTATCAGGCATAACCTGATCTGTCGGTTTGGTGTTCCAGAGAGAATTATCACTGACAATGGTACGAATCTCAACAACACGATGATCATCGAGCTCTGTAAACAATTCAAGATACAAAATCATAACTCTTCTCCCTACCGGCCAAAGATGAATGGCGATGTTGAAGCGGCTAACAAGAACATCAAAAAGATTATACAGAAGATGATGGTGACATACAAAGACTAGCATGAGATGTTACCATTTTCTCTTCATGGGTACCGTACCTCAACACGGACGTTGACAGGGGTAACACCCTACTCTCTGGTACATGGCATGGAGGTAGTCCTACCTATTAAGGTCCAAATTCCTTCTTTAAGGATTATGAAGGATGTGGGTTTGAACGAAGACGACTGGATCGAGACTTATCTTGACCAACTGAATCTGATAGATGAGAAGAGACTTACTGTTGTCTTTCATGGTCAAACGTATCAAAAACAGATGATTAAGGCTTTCAATAAAAAGGTCAGACGCCAAGAGTATCAAGTCGGGGATTTAGTGATCAAGCGCATCATACTGCTGTAAGGTGATGCCAGGGGAAAATGGACTCCCATATATGAAGGGCCATTTGGGATCAAAAACATTTTCTTGGGTGGAGCCATGATTCTAACCACCATGGACGGTGACGACCTTCCTCACTCTGTCAATGCAGACAAAGTGAAAAGATACTACGCATGATAAAAGACTCGCTAGTTTGACTGGCCTAGGCAAAAATAAGGGCTTCCCGGAGAACCAAAAGGGTTTGGGCAAAAATAAGGGATGAAAATTAAAATTTCGTACACCCGACAAGTCGAAAACTTGAAAAGGTGGCTTGAGAAAAAAAGGGTATCCCGGTGGATTGAAAACCCGAAAGGGTAGTCCAGGCAAAAGTTAGGGATGTAAAGCGTATCACTATGTCCCATTGGATCACCTTGCAACCAGACCTCAGTATCAACTGTCACCCTTTCCTTTATTAGATAAAATAAAAGTCGGTGGAGACTCTTGCTATCAGCAACAATTGCGATAAAACATAAAAACAACCAAGTTAATTCTCCAACCATATTACAAGCACAAACACAGAAACACAAGGAAACTTCTAAATCAAAGTATCGTGCACAAATTTCACATGATTATTATTGTACCCCAAAATTTTCCCGCTCTATTCTCAAGGCTTTTCTCATAAAGATTCTCAGGATTTAAGCTTGCATAAGTGCATTGGGATTTTCCAGTACCAAAATTAAAAGGAAACTGTCAAAAAGGGAGAAAACAGATAAAAATAACATTTTGACAAATTTGGAGAAAATAGGCCTCTTTCGATTCAGCCTTTCGATTGGACAAATGTGCTGCCTGCATGCTTGCAATCGAAGGCCATGACATGCTGGCCACACGTACCCCCTACAAGGCAAACCTTTCGATTCACCAAGCGTGCTGCCTGCAAGCCTGCTTCGATTTGGACAAGTTTACTGCCTACAAGCCTACTTCGATTGGGCATATGCTGCTTGCATGTTTGTTTTCATTTAGAAAAGCTTCGATGGGACGAAGTAACCATCTCTATGCATCCTTTGAATCCACTTACACCAAGGACCTCTTGTGGACTTTGCCTCTCACAAACTTCGTTTGAGCAAAGAGATATCTTTATACAAGATTTGACTAAGTTCTTGCTTCCCTTGAAAGAACACCCTTCGATTCAGAAGCCAGGAACTTCCCTCATGCTAAACAGACACAAGGCAATGACTCCCTTTATGTTTGTTTCGATCCACAAGCTTCGACTGAGGCAAAGGCTTCCTTCGAACAAGTGCGCTTCGATCTCATTCTTACATTCAACTCAAGACCAGATCTCATTTGCCAGGCTATGATGCTTCCAAATCTTTACATAATCAGAGGCTTGTACAAGGGTTTTAAACTTTATCTTTTAGATACTACTATTCTTGGTTAAAAGTTACATACTCTTTCTTTTCATAAAAGTTACCTTTATCATAAAAGCAGCTTTCAACTTGAATTTGGTCTGAGCACAAGCAACACCAAAAAGCATAAGTCACATCTTTTGCACCCCAACTGCCAAAAGGCCCCTACTTGTACTTTCACGTTACATTATTTTATCATTTCTTTGCAAGGCTGTCTATGGACAAACATGTCCACTTTTCTCTATAAATACAGCAACCATGAACATGGAAAAGAAGAGGATCTTTGGACCAGAGGAATGAATCCCTCAAATTTTCTCAAACACAACAAAAATCTCAAGTTCATCAACACTTGAGAAATCACAAAAAAACCCAAAATCACATTCATCTCCTTCGATTATGAAGAACAAACACACTTCAGTCTCCTTCGAATCAAAGAAGCATCACACTTGCTTTTTCCCTTCCTTCGAATCCATCGTTCCAAGCACAGCTGTCAACCCCCTCTTTCGAATCCAGTATCCTGGGCCTCTACTCAAGGTCCCACATCCATTCAAGGCCTGAAGCAAGGTAAGTTATTCTTACCTTTGAACTTTTCGTTTCATGGCATAGTACTTTTCCCTTTCGTTTGAAACATGTACATACTATTGTTCCTTTCGTTTCCACCCTTTTAACATATTTTTTAGAGCTAACCCTTTCGTTTTGCTTTCTGTTTACCTGAACTTGCTTTAACTATTAAATTGTTTACAAGACAAATACTAGCGTGACCTCAGGGCATGTTGCCATTTAATGCTTTAAACGAAAGAAACAGGAAATAGGAAAATGAAGCTTATGGCTTCTACCCTCTTTCTCCAGGTCAAACGAAAGAGACAACTAGGAGGCAAACCATGTTGACTTCCAGGATCATTTGAAAGGCATTCCCTCACTGCTGTCAACCTCCAGTCGAAGAAGGAAACAAGGCTACAAGGCAGAACCAGAAGGCTTCGCCATACACTAGTACCATCCCCCAGTCGAAAGGCATTCAACCTCTAGTCGAAGAAGGAAACAAGGCAACAAGGCAGAACCAGAAGGCTTTGCCATACACTGACTTCCAGTACAATCGAAGGACATGACCTCACTGGTGCCAGCCCCTAATCGAAGGACAGGACCTCACTGGTGCCAACCCCTAATCGAAGGCCATGACCTCACTGGTGCTAGCCCCAATCGAAGGAGGCCAACCGAATGAAAGTCGAAGGGTGCTACTACCTGGGTCAAAGAGCTCTTTGTCCTCTCTTTTTTTTTTGCCTTTACATTTTCTTGCCTTTCAATATGGTTGTAATAGTGTAGGATATTTATTTCCTGCATTTTTATTGCTTTATACAAAAGTTAGTAACTAGGATGTATGGTAAGATAAAACCAACAAGTAGACAACCCCTAATAAAGACAAAATGCATGAAATCAAACACACTTTGCACACATGCACCCTTAGGGTAATACCACTTGTTGCCTATAGGAAAATAGTCATGTCCCTCGAACATGGGCATTTTAGCAAAAGACCCTCGATAAAAGATCGTAGTCCCTCGATGACCCTCGATGTTGCCTTCAGTAAACGATCTAGTCCCTAAAACGACATTGCTAAAACATCCCATATGTTGCCTTCTATGACTATACAAACGTCCCAATGCCCATCCCTTCACATCCAACGATGGGGCTTCTTACCAAATCAATGGTAAGATAGCCACATCTAAAGGAAGGGGAAAAGCACATTTAAGACCTTTCGAGTAGGTAGATTCGCTCCTAGTTACTCGCTTGCTCACAACAAAAAACATTTTTATACACCCACACTTTCATCTTTGAACTATTTTTGAAACAAACACCTTGTAGGCGTTCTTATAGAAACGAGAACCATTATGAAGTTCCATTTTCAAAATACTTTCAAAAAACACATCTCACAAACACACCTTTGAACTATTTTCAAAACAAACACTTTGTAGGCGTTCTTATAGAAACGAGAACCATTACGAAGTTCCATTTTCAAAAATACTTTCAAAAACCACACACAAAGCACAATTTCAAACAAAAGCAAGTGATCTAGCAAGTAACTAAGAGCCCATGTAAAACCATGGATGAAAAGGGTGCTAATACCTTCCCTTTTCATAATCTACCCCCGGAACTCAAAAACATCTCTAAAGGTCTTTCCTGTGCTTTTTCACCTTTCCTTTTGGATAAAAGAAAAGTCGGTGGCGACTCTTGCTAGCCGTAACATTTGCAAACACAAACGTAAAACCTTCAAGTCAGTTCTCCCACCGCATCACAATTATCCTGTTGCGCAAAAGTCCAAAGGTTTCAGAACCTCTGGAAATTCTAACAAAAGAGGACCCAGAAAGTGGGTACCTAAGGATCAAATAATCTACATTTAAATTTCCTTGATGGCGCCACTGAAATACCAGTCATGGTACCTGAACAGTGGATGCTCGCGACATATGACGACCAAAAGGCATATGTACTAAGATTTGGAACTTAAGTCTGGAGGCGTTGTTGTGTTCGGAGGCAATCAGAAGGGAAAGATCATCGGCTTTGTAACAATTTGTAATGGTAAATTATCTTATATTAACAATGTTATTTTAGTTAAGGGTTTGATGCATAACTTATTGTAAATCAGTCAACTTAGTAACAATAGTTATGACATCAGTTTTAATCAAAGATCATGTAAAGTTGTTAGTTAGAAGGATGGCTTAGTTTTGTTTAATGGAAAGAGGAAGAATAATATTTACAAAACAAGATTATCATATTTAAAAAATCAAAATGTTAAATGTCTTTTGACTGTTCAAGAAGAGAAATGGGTCTAGCACCAACATCTGGGTCATGTTAGCTTGAAAAAAACTCCCCAACTAAATAAACTTGGATTACTCAAAGGCTTGCCCAATCTGAAGTATACTTCAGATGCCCTTTGTGAAGCTTGTCAGAAAGGTAAGTTTTCAAAAACCTCTTTCAAAGCTAAAAAGATTGTTTCTACTTCTATGCCATTAGAACTTCTTCACATTGAATTATTTAGACCAGTGAAAACAGCTTCTTTCAATGGTAAGAAATATGGACTTGTCATCGTTGATGATTATAGAATATGGACATGGGTAAATTTTTTTAAACACAAGGTCGCTACAAATCCTCAACAAAAGAAAAAATGTTACAAAAAATGATTTCCTTCTCAAATAAATTTCCAGTATCTGAACCATCACCAAAATATCATTCCAGGCTCAATTGGAATCTAAACGCACGATTAATTGAGTATATGGCTGAAGAACATCACGGAGAACGGGTTGGGAACAAATGAATTTTGAGCCTTTTTTCATTTTCTTCTTAAACCGTGAACCAAGCCATGTCATAACCCTTAAAAGTCCTAACTGAAGCATAGGTTAGTTCGAAAGCATATTGTTACAAAAGGTATCCTGACTCATATAAGGCTTACTATAAAACCTGAGTTGAATTCATATTCTTACAAAATTATGTTTTTACTAAAAATGAATTTTCAAAACTTCAAGACATACATAAGCTTTGCATTTTTAATACCACTATTTGCGTATGACTAATTGTTCGACAACAGAGAAATTTGCACGACGAATATTCGATGAACGAAAATCCTCTCAATGAACAAAATCACCTCAGATGGAAATACATTTCCAATAACAGGCCTTTCATAATCAAGGGGCATGACATGGTGTCTAATGATCTGGGGGAAGTCAAGTGAAGATTCAAGGAATCTCTCAAAAATGCCGAAAAGCCAAGGGCAGACCTCCACTTGAATCACTTGGGGCATTGAACATGAGTTCCAGCAAAGGGCCACATACAATCAAGAAAACATTCTCTGGCATGCTACAACACTTACAGTGAAAATTCTCTGCACCCTGTAAATACAGACATAGTCAAAAGAATACTACGCGTAAAAGAGACCTGCTAGGTCGATGGGCCTAGGCAAAAATAAGGGCATCCCGGCAAACCAAAAGGGTTCGCGAAAAAATTAGGGATATAAAAAAAATTGTACACTAAACAAATCGAAAACCAGAAAAGGCGGCTTGGGTAAAAATGGGTATCATGGTGGAATGAAAACCTGAAAAGACGGTCTAGGGAAAAGTTATGGATTAAAGCGTACGACTATGTCACATTATCTCATCACTTGTCTATCAGTAGAAGAATTATCACCCTGATCAGCATTTACCAAGGGCTCTAGAAGTTGAGATAATGTTCAAGTCATTCATAAATTCCCACAGAGCAGTTTCCACGGAATTATCTCTACAGAGCTATCTGCACAAGCTCATATTTAACAAAGATACATTCTCCAACAAGCCTAAATATGTAAGTCATACCAAAATTGAGGCATCTTCCATCAGTTCATTTCCATATCTCCGATAGACAACTTGACAGGACCATCTTCCCCAAGAGGTTACCCAGCAGATAGGAAGATTCGATCATTCCCCTCAGTATACAGTAAAAACTTGCTCAACACAACCTATGAAATACTAATCCCCGACAGAAATTATTTCCTTAGCACGGTTTATAGGAATTTCATTCCCCGGCGGAGTTTATTTCTCCAACACCATGAAATCCTCTCCTTCCCTCCTACAGGGTCTGACCAAAGTTTATATCCTCATAGAAATTGCTATAATGCCTAAAACTTGGTCTGATAGCATCCATCTCTCTTTTCCCTGGTCAGGATATGAAAAAAGAATTCCTTCAACAAAAAGTGAGCAACTGACTCTCTTTGATTATCCTCAAATAGAAGTTGAAGATCCCCAGCGGAGTATCCTTAAACAAAAGACAGAAATATCCAATAAATTTATTTCCAGAAGAAATTGAAGAGTCACTTTCCTTATCTTCAGCGACAACCAAGGATTTATTGTCCCCAACAAGATGTCATTATAAGAATCTACCAATACGCTCCAATGACATGTTGCATCCATATATCATTTACAATATCATAACATATGCAAACCAAACACATGTAACATTCTCATTTATTTTGAGAAGAATCATTATGCAACGCATACATCATGACATTGCTTAAAGCTAACTTTGTCTTTTTAGGTTAAATTTGCAGACAGAAGAATATTATCAACAATTTACAAACAGGATGTAGATCAATTCCAGAAACTGGAAGGGGAGACTATCTACATAACCAGCACTTTCATAGAATCATGTGTAGATTCCTTCAGATATTCTTTTGGATAAAATCGGGCGTAGACTTATTCCAAACATATCTTCTTGAAAAAGGTGAGTGTAGACTCATTCTAGTATATCATTCAGATGAAATCAGGTGTAGATTTCCTTCTGATACTCTTTTGGGAAAAATTAAGGCGTAGGCTCCTTCCAATACCTCTTCTAGATGAAGTCGGACGTAGATATCTTCTAGTGCATCATTCCGATAAAATCAGGCATAGATTTCCTTCTGATACACTTTTGGGGAAAAACTCAGGTGTAGACTCCTCCCAATACCACTTCTAGATGAAGTTGGGTATAAACTCACTCTAGTATATCATTCAGTTAAACTCAGGCATAGATTTCCTTCTGGTACTCTTTTGGGAAAAAGTCAGGCGTAGACTCCTTCCAGTATCTCTTCTAGACAAAGTCTGGCGTAACCTCATTCTAGTATATTGTAATACGGTGGGAAAACTGACTTGGTTGTTTTGCGTTTGATCGCAATTGTTATGGATAGCAAGAGTCACCACCGACTTTCATTTTATCCAATAAAGGAAAGGGTGAAAAGAACTGGAAAGACCTTTCGAGATATTTTCTTGAGTTCGGGGGATAGGTTATGAAAAGGGAAGGTGTTAGCACCCTTTTCATCCGTAGTTATCTACGGGCTCTTAGTTGCTTGCTAGATCACTTTGTGAACTTGCTTTGTTTGAAATGTGTTTGTGTAAGTTTGAAAATATTTTGAAAACGCCTTCGTTTTGGAAAACTTTGTAATGATTCTCGTCTCTATAAGAATGCATACAAATTGTTGGTTTTGAAGATAGTCTAATGAGATGTTTGTTTTTGAAGGTGTTTTGAAAGTGTGAGTGCGGAAATGGTTTTAGTTTGTGAGCAAGAAACTACGAGCGTCCTACATACTCAAGAGGTCTTTAATTTTTTCCTCCTCCTTTAGATGTTGCTATTGTACCATTGATTGATAAGAAGCCCTATCGTTGGATGTGTAGGGACAAGCATAGGTCAATCATATAGTCATTGAAGGCAGCTTATGAGACGCTTTAGCAATTTTCGTAGAGACTAAGATCGTTTTACCGAAGGCAACATCAAAGGGTCATCGAGGGACTACGCTCTTTTTTATCGAGGTTCTTTGCTAAAATGCCCATATTTGAGGGACATGACTATTTTTCGAGGCAACAAGTGAGGTTACCCTAGAGGTGCTTGTGTGAATTGTGTTTTAATTTCATGTATTTTAGTCTTTTGAGATTAGGTTTTTCTAATGGTCGATTTTATCTTACCATACACACCCTAGTAACTAACAATTATATGAAAATGATAAATTTGTGGAAATTAAAATCCTACGTTATTACATCATTAGGGTATTGGGGGTACAATTTACAAATGGGGATGAAGTAGAAACTTAAATATTACAACCATATTGAATAATAATGAAGAAAATGTAAAAAAAGTGTAAAAAGAAAGAAAAATTATATTTTGAACTATTATGTATCGACACATACTACTATGCATCGACACATAAATATTCTTGCTCCTGTAAAACAAAATCAACTCAGTATGAGTCGACGAATAATGGGATGTGTCGACTCATTCCACTTCCTGTTTCTGAAAAATCCCAATTCAACTCAGTACGAGTCGATGCATAATGGGATGTGTCGACCCATGCACCTGTTTGTGTTGACACATACGCGCTTTGTGTCAACTCATGCACCTTTCATCCTTCTGTTTTAGGGCCTGGATAATAGTATGAGTTGATGCATAAGGCCATGTGTCGACTCATACCCTATTTTTTCACTAGAATGAGTCGACCCATGTGGGTATGTGTCGACTCTCATGCTGCAGTTTTTTGCCTCTATCATCATTCTTTTGCATGTATCAGTCAGTTTTCAACATATGTTTGATAAAAATGAACAACAAGTAAATGGTTAATCTTAAAGGGTAGTGATTACTACATTCTATCTTCACAAATGAACCAAAGATGATGTATGGAAAATGAGAAGTCAATAAGACTTACCTTGAAACTGCACTTTTTATTTTGGGTCTGAACAATTTTCAAGATGTTGTGTGGACTTCAATGAACCTCCAAAAAGTTGTTGAACCTCCTTCTGTATTGAAACTTGTTGAGCCAAACTCTAAATTGTCAAGTTGTACGATACTGTCTTTTGTTTAGAAGGTGAAGATAAGGCACTACAGAAACTGTTCTTGTGCTTGAACAATCTCTATGTGGTATGAAGTGTTTGGATGGCTGGTTTATGAGAGAGTTTGTAAGGTGAACAATGGTTTGAGCGTTTTTTCTGTTTTTTTGAATGAAGATAGAACTAAAAATCAGCAAAAGTTACAAGAATCTCTAAAAGCCCCCCTTTGTGTGTTGTGAAAATAGTTTATTTATAGATGAAGTTGGCTGAGATCTGGGGGGAAACAAATAAGTTTTTGAGCGGTTTGGGTATGCTGTATCATTGCCTTTTTGGGCACAACTCTTTATATTCTAACTTGATGCAACCATGGGACTGATATGATGCAAATTTCAGGGCAGCATTGCAGATTTTGGAGCAGGCTGTGATAGTATAGCAGGGTTGTTTTTGTGGATTTAGTCAAGAGAAAAGTTCAAACAAGAAAAGGCTTTAGGATTTGTAACTTAACAAATTCTAACTTTAAAAAATGTAGTCTTGTAATAACTTGAATGCTTGTAGCAATTTCAATTGTCTTGAATTCTAGTGAAATAATATTATGAAGAAATGAAATTAATCATGTATAGAAAATACTTAGAAATTTTTTCCAAATCTTGCAAAGTTTGATTATTGACTCTCTTGATTTTTTATGATCAAATTTCATATTTTGGATGTCTTGATGAAATGTGATTTTTGGGACTCAACTTTGGTCAAAAAGTCAAAGTTTGACTTTTTAGTGTACAATTGACTTTTTCCACCAGTTGACCGAATTTCGTCTATCAATCCACTGATCTCAGGAGATGAATTGAAATGTGCGATTAGGTCAAAATGGCGTATTTGGATTCTTGAAATCAAGGTTTCAAACCAATAAGTCATGTACTAGGTCAAAATCGAAGATTGGTCATTCTTGGTCAAAACCCTAATTTCGACCATTTTGCCCTTTTGACAATTTGAACGATTTTCTTGGAAAATTGTGATCCCATTTTGATCTAATGACACATATGACTTCAAAATGTTGATTATTGGTCCAAAATCTTGAAGTTTGGCTGTAGGTTGGCCACAATCGACTTTTTTCCAAATATAGCTGATTTTAGGTCATCTGATTAATTGACTGAGCGATTTTATGATCTAAGACTTTGAAACATGACAAGAGCAATCTGGAGGGTCCATAATGGTCCGTGAAAGTCATTTGAAGTATTAGGAGCCCAATTGTCCTTCTGTAAACTCAAACCCTAATTTGAGACATCAGTACTGAGAAGACGATTTGACCTGATCGATACTTGCGCAAACTTGAGTCATTGAAGATCTTTGTAGGAAATATCTTGAGAAATAAGAGGGAAAAGTTTGGGGTACAACAGCTGCCCCTGTTAAATCTTCTTAAACTTGAAGAGTTAGATTGGCGGGTTCGCCATTCGTGACTTGAAGGTGGAAGATGATTGAACACTAGAGTGCCCAGAAATTTGCACTCGATGATGTGTTGGTTGATTGTGTTGAGAATAGGCTTAAAGATGCCATATGGAGAGGTGATAGAGAGTTTGTCGGAGATGGGCATACTGATGCCATCCAGAGTGACAGAAGAGGTATATTGTTTGGCGACTTCACTGTGCAGACCATTCTAATCAGAAGATGTTTGTGTCTTGTCGATCAACTTTTCCTGCAAGGAAAAGGGTTGGTTGCATGCATATGTATGCATGTTACAATGATGTTCTCAAAATAAATGAGATTATGATGTATGCATGTATGTAACACGATGTATGAATGTGAAATGTTATTGAAATGTATTTTTGTCTTGGAAAATAAATCCTTGACAGATGCTGGGGAGCCTTTGGGAAGTTAAATCCTGGACTATTGTTAGAGATATAGAGGATGCACATCTTCAATCCTTGTTTAGAATGTTTCCGCTAGAGATTCCTGTTTTGTTGTTTGAGGAAAATTCTGCTGGGGAGCATTGACTTTGCTTGAGGGAAACTCTATGGAGAGTGTTGATTTCTGTTTGGGGGTGTGATACGGTGGGAGAACTGACTATGGTTTTGCGTTTGTTTTCGCAAATGTTTTGGTTGAGCAAGAGTCGCCACCGACTTTTTATTTTATCCTAAGGAAAGGTTTAAAAAGCACAGCAAAAACCTTTGAGATTTTTCTTGGCTTCGGGGAGTAGATTATAGAAAGGGAAGGTATTAGCACCCTTTCTATCCATGGTTATCCATGGGCTCTTAGGTACTTGCTTAGATCAACTTGCCTTGGTTTTCAATTGTTTGAAATGGTGCTTGGTGTGTGGTTTTTTGAAAGTGTTTTGAAAAAGATGCCTTGTATAGGCTACCCTTGTAACAATTCTTTTACTCGAATGTTTTACAAAAGGGTGTTTGTCTTTTTGAAAAGATGTTCCAAGGTTTTTTGAAAGTTTATTTTGAAAGTGTTTGTGAAATATGGTTTGAAAAATAGGCAAGTGTTTTCTTTTGTAAATTGACAAGTACTTAAGAGCTATCTACCCTAAAGTTCTCAAAGATTTTTGTTATGTTTTAACCCTTTTAACAATTTTGTTCCACCATTGCATTTGGTGGACAATCTTGTGTTAGGATGAAAGGGACGGGCACGGGTCATCGTTTAGACCATAATTGCAATAGTGCTAAGTGTCTTTGGGCAATTTCTCTTTGAAAGGGACTTGATCATTTAGGCAACTTTTCGAAAGCGTCATCGAGGGACTATGATCATTTGATTGTTTGTTTTACCCAAAGAAACCTAACATGCAATATGGCCCATTTATTTGAAGGCAACAAAGTGGAATACCCTAGGGGTGTAAGTGTGATATGTGTTGTTCATATTTCATGCTTGTTTATCTTGAAATTAGGTCAAACTAATTCGTTCTTTTTATTTGCATACAAACCTTAATTCTAGCATGGTATATTTAGAAAGCGTTTTAAAGTGCGAAAAGTAAAATTCCTACACTATTACAACACAATATGGGAAGGGGGATACAAATGTTCAAATGGGGGGATATTTAGACAAAGAAATTAAACCTAGCTATTACATCATTTTTGGCATATTTACAAGTAATTAATTGTATAAATAAAATGGAAAATAAAATAAAGATGCAAAATGCAAAAGGGGTTTTTATATGTATGAAAAAAAAGTATTATTTATGTTAAATAAATAAAATAAAGAAAGTATTATTTTTTCGGGGTTTTTTTGTATTTTAAGGGTAAAACCCTAATTTTTATTAAGTAATATATATATTATTTAATTTACACAAATATTTGTTTATTATGGACAAAAAATAAAATAAAATGAAATATATTTATAAAAAGTATTTTTTTTTATGTCCAATATTAATAAATGAAAAATATAGGTATTTTTGTATTTTAACCTAAATATACTAATAAATATATATATATATATATATATATATATATATATATATATATATATATATATATATATTATATATATATATATATATATATATATATATATATATATATATATATATATATATATATATATATATATATATATATATATATATATATATATATATATATATATATATAAAATATATATATATATATATATATATATATATATGTATTAATTTCTAAATATGTATTATACATAAAAAATAATAATATTTAATATTTATAAAAAAAAGTATATTTTGCATAAGATATTTTCAAAAAGAAAAATGTAATAAAATCAGAAAGAAAATATATTTGCATTATTTTTCCTATCCATTCTAAAATAAAATAATATATATATATATATATATTATATATATATATATATATATATATATATATATATATATATATATATATTTATATATATATATATATATATATATATATATATTATATATA
>CATIWC010003085.1:0-40822 GCA_948472305.1 Vicia faba
GAGACTCATTAGATAATTTGAATTATTTCAAATGTATATATAATATGTGTCATTAAGTAATAGTCTTTTAACTTAGTTTCTTGGTGAAGAAGTAACCTAAAATTTGGTGATGGAAAAGAAGGAAAATACTGAAATTGTTTACATCTATTATACCAAAATACAATATGAATATGGTGAATAAATATACTATCGTGACTCATTAGATAATTTGAATTATTTCAAATGTATATGGAATATGTGTCATTAAGTAATAGTCTTTTAACTTAGTTTCTTAGTGATGAAGTAACCTAAGATTTGGTGATGGAGAATTAGAAAATACTGAAACTATTTACATCTATTATACCAAAATACAATATGAATATGGTGAATAAATATACTATCGAGACTCATTAGATAATTTGAATTATTTCAAATGTATATGGAATATGTGTCATTAAGTAATAGTCTTTTAACTTAGTTTCTTAGTGATGAAGTAACCTAAGATTTGGTGATGGAGAATTAGAAAATACTGAAACTATTTACATTTATTATACCATAATACAATATGAATATGGTGAATAAATATACTATCGAGAATCATTAGATAATTTGAATTATTTCAAATGTATATGGAATATGTGTCATTAAGTAATAGTCTTTTAACTTAGTTTCTTAGTGATGAAGTAACCTAAGATTTTATGATGGAGAATTAGAAAATACTGAAACTATTTACATGTATTATACCATAATACAATATGAATATGGTGAATAAATATACTATCGAGACTCATTAGATAATTTGAATTATTTCAAATGTATATGGAATATGTGTCATTAAGTAATAGTCTTTTAACTTAGTTTCTTAGTGATGAAGTAACCTAATATTTGGTGATGGAGAATTAGAAAATACTGAAACTGTTTATATCTATTATACCATAATACAATATGAATATGGTGAATAAATATACTATCGTGAATCATTAGATAATTTGAATTATTTCAAATATATATGGAATATGTGTCATTATGTAATAGTCTTTTAACTTAGTTTCTTAGTGATGAAGTAACCTAAGATGTGGTGATGGAGAATTAGAAAAATACTGAAACTGTTTACATCTATTATACCATAATGCAATATGAATATGGTGAATAAATATACTATCGAGACTCATTATATAATTTGAATTATTTCAAATGTATATGGAATATGTGTCATTAAGTAATAGTCTTTTAACTTAGTTTCTTGGTGAAGAAGTAACCTAAAATTTGGTGATGGAGAATTAGAAAATACTGAAACTGTTTACATCTATTATACCACAATGCAATATGAATATGGTGAATAAATATACTATCGAGACTCATTAGATAATTTGAATTATTTCAAATGTATATGGAATATGTGTCATTAAGTAATAGTCTTTTAACTTAGTTTCTTAGTGATGAAGTAACCTAAGATGTGGTGATGGAGAATTAGAAAATACTGAAACTGTTTACATCTATTATACCATAATGCAATATGAATATGGTGAATAAATATAACTAACGAGACTCATTAGATAATTTGAATTATTTCAAATGTATATGGAATATGTGTCATGAAGTAATAGTCTTTTAACTTAGTTTATTAGTGATGAAGTAACCTAAGATTTGGTGATGGAGAATTAGAAAATACTGAAACTGTTTACATCTATTATACCATAATACAATATGAATATGGTGGATAAATATACTATCGAGACTCATTAGATAATTTGAATTATTTCAAATGTATATGGAATATGTGTCATTAAGTAATATTCTTTTAACTTAGTTTCTTAGTGATGAAGTAACGTAAGATTTGGTGATGGAGAATTAGAAAATACTGAAACTATTTACATGTATTATACCATAATACAATATGAATATGGTGAATAAATATACTATCGAGACTCATTAGATAATTTGAATTATTTCAAATGTATATGGAATATGTGTCATTAAGTAATAGTCTTTTAACTTAATTTCTTAGTGATGAAGTAACCTAAGATTTGGTGATGGAGAATTAGAAAATACTGAAACTGTTTACATCTATTATGCCATAATACAATATGAATATGGTGGATAAATATACTATCGAGACTTATTAGATAATTTGAATTATTTAAAATGTATATGAAATATATGTCATTAAGTAATAGTCTTTTAACTTAGTTTCTTAGTGATGAAGTAACCTAAGATTTGGTGATGGAGAATTAGAAAATACTGAAACTGTTTATATCTATTATACCATAATACAATATGAATATGGCGAATAAATATACTATCGAGACTCATTATATAATTTGAATTATTTCAAATGTATATGGAATATGTGTCATTAAGTAATAGTCTTTTAACTTAGTTTCTTAGTGATGAAGTAACCTAAGATTTGGTGATGGAGAATTAGAAAATACTGAAACTGTTTACATCTATTATACCATAATACAATATGAATATGGTGAATAAATATACTATTGAGACTCAATATATAATTTGAATTATTTCAAATGTATATGGAATATGTGTCATTAAGTAATAGTCTTTTAACTTAGTTTCTTAGTGATGAACTAACCTAAGATTGGTGATGGAGAATTAGAAAATACTGAAACTGTTTACATCTATTATACCAAAATACAATATGAAATATGGTGGATAAATATAATATCTAGACTCATTAGATATTTTGAATTATTTCAAATGTATATGGAATATATGTCATTAAGTAATAGTCTTTTAACTTAGTTTCTTAGTGATGAAGTAACCTAAAATTTGGTGATGGAGAATTAGAAAATACTCAAACTGTTTACATCTATTATACCATAATACAATATGAATATGGTGGGTAAATATACTATTGAAACTCATTAGATAATTTGAATTATTTCAAATGCATATGGAATATATGTCATTAAGTAATAGTCTTTTAACTTAGTTTCTTAGTGATGAAGTAACCTAAGATTTAGTGATGGAGAATTAGAAAATATTGTAAATGTTTACATCTATTATACCATAATACAATATGAATATGGTGAATAAATATACTATCGAGACTCATTAGATAATTTGAATTATTTCAAATGTATATGGAATATGTGTCATTAAGTAATAGTCTTTTAACTTGGTTTCTTAGTGATGAAGTAACCTAAAATTTGGTGATGGAGAATTAGAAAATACTGAAACTATTTACATCTATTAAACCAAAATACAATATGAATATGGTGAATTAATATACTATCGAGACTCATTAGATAATTTGAATTATTTCAAATGTATATGGAATATGTGTCATTAAGTAATAGTCTTTTAACTTAGTTTCTTAGTGATGAAGTAACCTAAGATTTGGTGATGGAGAATTAGAAAATACTGAAACTATTTACATTTAATATACCATAATACAATATGGATATGGTGAATAAATATACTATCGGGAATCATTAGATAATTTGAATTATTTCAAATGTATATGGAATATGTGTCATTAAGTAATAGTCTTTTAACTTAGTTTCTTAGTGATGAAGTAACCTAAAATTTGGTGATGGAGAATTAGAAAATACTGAAACTATTTACATCTATTATACCATAATACAATATGAATATGGTGAATAAATATACTACCGAGACTCATTAGATAAATTGAATTATTTCAAATGTATATGGAATATGTGTCATTAAGTAATAGTCTTTTAACTTAGTTTCTTGGTGAAGAAATAACCTAAAATTTGGTGATGGAAAAGAAGGAAAATACTGAAATTGTTTACATCTATTATACCAAAATACAATATGAATATGGTGAATAAAATATACCATCGAGAGTCATTAGATAATTTGAATTATTTCAAATGTATATGGAATATGTGTCATTAAGTAATAGTCTTTTAACTTAGTTTCTTAGTGATGAAGTAACCTAAGATTTGGTGATGGAGAATTAGAAAATACTGAAACTGTTTACATCTATTATACCACAATACAATATGAATATGGTGAATAAATATACTATCGAGACTAATTAGATAATTTGAATTATTTCAAATGTATATGGAATATGTGTCATTAAGTAATAGTCTTTTTTAACTTAGTTTCTTAGTGAAGAAGTAACCTAAAATTTGGTAATGGAGAAGAAGGAAAATACTGAAATTGTTTACATCTATTACACCATAATACAATATGAATATGGTGGATAAATATACTATCGAGACTCATTAGATAATTTGAATTATTTCAAATGTATATATAACATGTGTCATTAAGTAATAGTCTTTTAACTTAGTTTCTTGGTGAAGAAGTAACCTAAAATTTGGTGATGGAAAAGAAGGAAAATACTGAAATTGTTTACATCTATTATCCAAAATACAATATGAATATGGTGAATCAATATACTATCGAGACTCATTAGATAATTTGAATTATTTCAAATGTATATGGAATATGTGTCATTAAGTAATAGTCTTTTAACTTAGTTTCTTAGTGATGAAGTAACCTAAGATTTGGTGATGGAGAATTAGAAAAAACTAAAACTATTTACATCTATTATACCATAATACAATATAAATATGGTGGGTAAATATACTATCGAGACTCATTAGATAATTTGAATTATTTCAAATGTATATGGAATATGTGTCATTAAGTAATAGTCTTTTAACTTAGTTTCTTAGTGATGAAGTAACCTAAGATTTGGTGATGGAGAATTAGAAAATACTGAAACTGTTTACATGTATTATACCATAATACAATATGAATATGGTGAATAAATATACTATCGAGACTCATTATATAATTTGAATTATTTCAAATGTATATGGAATATGTGTCATTAAGTAATAGTCTTTTAACTTAGTTTCTTAGTTATGAAGTAACCTAAGATTTGGTGATGGAGAATTAGAAAATACTGAAACTTTTTACATCTATTATACCATAATACAATATGAATATGGTAAATAAATATACTATCGAGACTCATCAGATAATTTGAATTATTTCAAATGTATATGGAATATGAGTTATTAAGTAATAGTCTTTTAACTTAGTTTCTTAGTGATGAAGTATCCTAAGATTTGGTGATGGAGAATTAGAAAATACTGAAACTATTTAAATCTATTATACCATAATGCAATATGAATATGGTGGATAAATATACTATCGAGACTCATTAGATAATTTGAATTATTTCAAATGTATATGGAATATATGTCATTAAGTAGTAGTCTTTTAACTTAGTTTCTTAGTGATGAAGTAACCTAAAATTTGGTGATGGAGAATTAGAAAATACTGAAACTGTTTACATCTATTATACCATAATACAATATGAATATGGTGAATAAATATACTACCGAGACTCATTAGATAATTTGAATTATTTCAAATGTATATGGAATATGTGTCATTAAGTAATAGTCTTTTAACTTAGTTTCTTGGTGAAGAAATAACCTAAAATTTGGTGATGGAAAAAGAAGGAAAATACTGAAATTGTTTACATCTATTATACCAAAATACAATATGAATATGGTGAATAAATATACCATCGAGACTCATTAGATAATTTGAATTATTTCAAATGTATATGGAATATGTGTCATTAAGTAATAGTCTTTTAACTTAGTTTCTTAGTGATGAAGTAACCTAAGATTTGGTGATGGAGAATTAGAAAATACTGAAACTGTTTTACATCTATTATACCATAATACAATATGAATATGGTGAATAAATATACTATCGAGACTAATTAGATAATTTGAATTATTTCAAATGTATATGGAATATGTGTCATTAAGTAATAGTCTTTTTTAACTTAGTTTCTTAGTGAAGAAGTAACCTAAAATTTGGTAATGGAGAAGAAGGAAAATACTGAAATTGTTTACATCTATTACACCATAATACAATATGAATATGGTGGATAAATATACTATCGAGACTCATTAGATAATTTGAATTATTTCAAATGTATATATAACATGTGTCATTAAGTAATAGTCTTTTAACTTAGTTTCTTGGTGAAGAAGTAACCTAAAATTTGGTGATGGAAAAGAAGGAAAATACTGAAATTGTTTACATCTATTATACCAAAATACAATATGAATATGGTGAATCAATATACTATCGAGACTCATTAGATAATTTGAATTATTTCAAATGTATATGGAATATGTGTCATTAAGTAATAGTCTTTTAACTTAGTTTCTTAGTGATGAAGTAACCTAAGATTTGGTGATGGAGAATTAGAAAAAACTAAAACTATTTACATCTATTATACCATAATACAATATAAATATGGTGGGTAAATATACTATCGAGACTCATTAGATAATTTGAATTATTCAAATGTATATGGAATATGTGTCATTAAGTAATAGTCTTTTAACTTAGTTTCTTAGTGATGAAGTAACCTAAGATTTGGTGATGGAGAATTAGAAAATACTGAAACTGTTTACATGTATTATACCATAATACAATATGAATATGGTGAATAAATATACTATCGAGACTCATTATATAATTTGAATTATTTCAAATGTATATGGAATATGTGTCATTATAGTAATAGTCTTTTAACTTAGTTTCTTAGTTATGAAGTAACCTAAGATTTGGTGATGGAGAATTAGAAAATACTGAAAACTGTTTACATCTATTATACCATAATAAAATATGAATATGGTGAATAAATATACTATCGAGACTCATTAGATAATTTGAATTATTTCAAATGTATATGGAATATGTGTCATTAAGTAATAGTCTTTTAACTTAGTTTCTTAGTGAAGAAGTAACCTAAATTTGGTGATGGAAAAGAAGGAAAATACTGAAATTGTTTACATCTATTATACCAAAATACAATATGAATATGGTGAATAAATATACCATCGAGACTCATTAGATAATTTGAATTATTTCAAATGTATATGGAATATGTGTCATTAAGTAATAGTCTTTTAACTTAGTTTCTTAGTGATGAAGTAACCTAAGATTTGGTGATGGAGAATTAGAAAATACTAAAACTATTTACATCTATTATACCATAATACAATATGAATATGGTGGGTAAATATACTATCGAGACTCATTAGATAATTTGAATTATTTAAAATGTATATGGAATATGTGTCATTAAGTAATAGTCTTTTAACTTAGTTTCTTAGTGATGAAGTAACCTAAGATTTGGTGATGGAGAATTAGAAATACTGAAACTGTTTAAATGTATTATACCATAATACAATATGAATATGGTGTATAAATATACTATCGAGACTCATTATATAATTTGAATTATTTCAAATGTATATGGAATGTGTGTCATTAAGTAATAGTCTTTTAACTTAGTTTCTTAGTGATGTAGTAACCTAAAATTTGGTGATGGAGAATTAGAAAATACTGAAACTGTTTACATCTATTATACCATAATACAATATGAATATGGTGGATAAATATACTATCGAGACTCATTAGATAATTTGAATTATTTTAGATGTATATGGAATATGTGTCATTAAGTAATAGTCTTTTAACTTAGTTTCTTAGTGATGAAGTTACCTAAGATTTGGTGATGGAGAAATAGAAAATACTGAAACTGTTTACATGTATTATACCATAATACAATATGAATATGGTGAATAAATATACTATCGAGACTCATTATATTATTTGAATTATTTCAAATGTATATGGAATATGTGTCATTAAATAATAGTCTTTTAACTTAGTTTCTTAGTTATGAAGTAACCTAAGATTTGGTGATGGAGAATTAGAAAATACTGAAACTGTTTACATCTATTATACCATAATAAATATGAATATGGTGAATAAATATACTATCGAGACTCATTAGATAATTTGAATTATTTCAAATGTATATGGAATATGTGTCATTAAGTAATAGTCTTTTAACTTAGTTTCTTAGTGAAGAAGTAACCTAAAATTTGGTGATGGAGAAGAAGGAAAATACTGAAATTGTTTACATCTATTATACCATAATACAAAATGAATATGGTGGATAAATATACTATCGAGACTCATTAGATAATTTGAATTATTTCAAATGTATATGGAATATGTGTCATTAAGTAATAGTCTTTTAACTTAGTTTCTTGGTGAAGAAGTAACCTAAAATTTGGTGATGGAAAAGAAGGAAAATACTGAAATTGATTACATCTATTATACCAAAATACAATATGAATATGGTGAATAATTATACTATCGAGACTCATTAGATAATTTGAATTATTTCAAATGTATATGGAATATGTTTCATTAAGTAATAGTCTTTTAAACTTAGTTTCTTAGTGATGAAGTAACCTAAGATTTGGTGATGGAGAATTAGAAAATACTAAAACTATTTACATCTATTATACCAAAATACAATATGAATATGGTGGGTAAATATACTATCGAGACTCATTAGATAATTTGAATTATTTAAAATGTATATGGAATATGTGTCATTAAGTAATAGTCTTTTAACTTAGTTTCTTAGTGATGAAGTAACCTAAAATTTGGTGATGGAGAATTAGAAAATACTGAAACTGTTTACATCTATTATACCATAATACAATATGAATATGGTGTATAAATATACTATCGAGACTCATTATATAATTTGAATTATTTCAAATGTATATGGAATATGTGTCATTAAGTAATAGTCTTTTAACTTAGTTTCTTAGTGATGTAGTAACCTAAATTTGGTGATGGAGAATTAGAAAATACTGAAACTGTTTACATGTATTATACCATAATACAATATGAATATGGTGAATAAATATACTATCGAGACTCATTATATTATTTGAATTATTTCAAATGTATATGGAATATGTGTCATTAAGTAATAGTCTTTTAACTTAGTTTCTTAGTGATGAAGTAACCTAAGATTTGGTGATGGAGAAATAGAAAATACTGAAACTGTTTACATGTATTATACCATAATACAATATGAATATGGTGAATAAATATACTATCGAGACTCATTATATAATTTGAATTATTTCAAATGTATATGGAATATGTGTCATTAAGTAATAGTCTTTTTAACTTAGTTTCTTAGTTATGAAGTAACCTAAGATTTGGTGATGGAGAAGAAGGAAAATACTGAAATTGTTTACATCTATTATACCATAATACAATATGAATATGGTGGATAAATATACTATCGAGACTCATTAGATAATTTGAATTATTTGAAATGTATATGGAATATGTGTCATTAAGTAATAGTCTTTTAACTTAGTTTCTTGGTGAAGAAGTAACCTAAAATTTGGTGATGGAAAAGAAGGAAAATACTGAAATTGATTACATCTATTATACCAAAATACAATATGAATATGGTGAATAAATATACTATCGAGACTCATTAGATAATTTGAATTATTTCAAATGTATATGGAATATGTTTCATTAAGTAATAGTCTTTTAACTAGTTTCTTAGTGATGAAGTAACCTAAGATTTGGTGATGGAGAATTAGAAAATACTAAAACTATTTACATCTATTATACCAAAATACAATATGAATATGGTGGGTAAATATACTATCGAGACTCATTAGATAATTTGAATTATTTAAAATGTATATGGAATATGTGTCATTAAGTAATAGTCTTTTAACTTAGTTTTTTAGTGATGAAGTAACCTAAGATTTGGTGATGGAGAATTAGAAAATACTGAAACTGTTTAAATGTATTATACCATAATACAATATGAATATGGTGTATAAAATATACTATCGAGACTCATTATATAATTTGAATTATTTCAAATGTATATGGAATATGTGTCATTAAGTAATAGTCTTTTAACTTAGTTTCTTAGTGATGTAGTAACCTAAAATTTGGTGATGGAGAATTAGAAAATACTGAAACTGTTTACATCTATTATACCATAATACAATATGAATATGGTGGATAAATATACTATCGAGACTCATTAGATAATTTGAATTATTTCAGATGTATATGGAATATGTGTCATTAAGTAATAGTCTTTTAACTTAGTTTCTTAGTGATGAAGTAACCTAAGATTTGGTGATGGAGAAATAGAAAATACTGAAACTGTTTACATGTATTATACCATAATACAATATGAATATGGTGAATAAATATACTATCGAGGACTCATTATATAATTTGAATTATTTCAAATGTATATGGAATATGTGTCATTAAGTAATAGTCTTTTAACTTAGTTTCTTAGTTATGAAGTAACCTAAGATTTGGTGATGGAGAATTAGAAAATACTGAAATTGTTTACATCTATTATACCATAATAAATATGAATATGGTGAATAAATATACTATCGAGACTCATTAGATAATTTGAATTATTTCAAATGTATATGGAATATGTGTCATTAAGTAATAGTCTTTTAACTTAGTTTCTTAGTGAAGAAGTAACCTAAAATTTGGTGATGGAAAAGAAGGAAAATACTGAAACTGTTTACATGTATTATACCATAATACAATATGAATATGGTGAATAAATATACTATCGAGACTCATTATATAATTTGAATTATTTCAAATGTATATGGAATATGTGTCATTAAGTAATAGTCTTTTAACTTAGTTTCTTAGTTATGAAGTAACCTAAGATTGGTGATGGAGAATTAGAAAATACTGAAACTGTTTACATCTATTATACCATAATAAAATATAAATATGGTGAATAAATATACTATCGAGACTCATTAGATAATTTGAATTATTTCAAATGTATATGGAATATGTGTCATTAAGTAATAGTCTTTTAACTTAGTTTCTTAGTGAAGAAGTAACCTAAGATTTGGTGATGGAGAAGAAGGAAAATACTGACATTATTTACATCTATTATACCATAATACAATATGAATATGGTGGATAAATATACTATCGAGACTCATTAGATAATTTGAATTATTTCAAATGTATATATAACATGTGCCATTAAGTAATGGTCTTTTAACTTAGTTTCTTGGTGAAGAAGTAACCTAAAATTTGGTGATGGAAAAGAAGGAAAATATTGAAATTGTTTACATCTATTATACCAAAATACAATATGAATATGGTGAATAAATATACTATCGAAACTCATTAGATAATTTGAATTATTTCAAATGTATATGAAATATGTGTCATTAAGTAATAGTCTTTTAACTTAGTTTCTTAGTGATGAAGTAACCTTAGATTTGGTAATGGAGAATTAGAAAATACTAAAACTATTTACATCTATTATACCATAATACAATATGAATATGGTGGGTAAATATACTATCGAGACTCATTAGATAATTTGAATTATCTCAAATGTATATGGAATATGTGTCATTAAGTAATAGTCTTTTAACTTAGTTTCTTAGTGATGAAGTAACCTAAGATTTGGTGATGGAGAATTAGAAAATACTGAAACTGTTTACATGTATTATACCATAATACAATATGAATATGGTGAATAAATATACTATCGAGACTCATTATATAATTTGAATTATTTCAAATGTATATGGAATATGAGTTATTAAGTAATAGTCCTTTAACTTAGTTTCTTAGTGATGAAGTAACCTAAGATTTGGTGATGGAGAATTAGAAAATACTGAAACTGTTTACATCTATTATACCATAATAAAATATAAATATGGTGAATAAATATACTATCGAGACTCATTAGATAATTTGAATTATTTCAAATGTATATGGAATATGTGTCATTAAGTAATAGTCTTTTAACTTAGTTTCTTAGTGAAGAAGTAACCTAAAATTTGGTGATGGAGAAGAAGGAAAATACTGAAATTGTTTACATCTATTATACCATAATACAATATGAATATGGTGGATAAATATACTATCGAGACTCATTAGATAATTTGAATTATTTCAATGTATATATAACATGTGTCATTAAGTAATAGTCTTTTAACTTAGTTTCTTGGTGAAGAAGTAACCTAAAATTTGGTGATGGAAAAGAAGGAAAATACTGAAATTGTTTACATCTATTATACCAAAATACAATATGAATATGGTGAATAAATATACTATCGAGACTCATTAGATAATTTGAATTATTTCAAATGTATATGGAATATGTGTCATTAAGTAATAGTCTTTTAACTTAGTTTCTTAGTGATGAAGTAACCTATGATTTTGGTGATGGAGAATTAGAAAATACTGAAACTGTTTACATGTATTATACCATAATACAATATGAATATGGTGAATAAATATACTATCGAGACTCGTTATATAATTTGAATTATTTCAAATGTATATGGAATATGAGTTATTAAGTAATAGTCTTTTAACTTAGTTTCTTAGTGATGAAGTAACCTAAGATTTGGTGATGGAGAATTAGAAAACACTGAAACTGTTTACATCTATTAAACCATAATAAAATATGAATATGGTGAATAAATATACTATCGAGACTCATTAGATAATTTGAATTATTTCAAATGTATATGGAATATGTGTCATTAAGTAATAGTCTTTTAACTTAGTTTCTTAGTGAAGAAGTAACCTAAGATTTGGTGATGGAGAAGAAGGAAAATACTGAAATTGTTTACATCTATTATACCATAATACAATATGAATATGGTGGATAAATATACTATCGAGACTCATTAGATAATTTGAATTATTTCAAATGTATATATAACATGTGTCAATAAGTAATAGTCTTTTAACTTAGTTTCTTGGTGAAGAAGTAACCTAGAATTTGGTGATGGAAAAGAAGGAAAATACTAAAATTGTTTACATCTATTATACCAAAATACAATATGAATATGGTGAATAAATATACTATCGAGACTCATTAGATAATTTGAATTATTTCAAATGTATATGGAATATGTGTCATTAAGTAATAGTCTTTTAACTTAGTTTCTTAGTGATGAAGTAACCTATGATTTGGTGATGGAGAATTAGAAAATACTGTAATTGTTTACATCTATTATACCATAATACAATATGAATATGGTGGATAAATATACTATCGAGACTCATTAGATAATTTGAATTATTTCAAATGTATATATAACATGTGTCATTAAGTAATAGTCTTTTAACTTAGTTTCTTGGTGAAGAAGTAACCTAAAATTTGGTGATGGAAAAGAAGGAAAATACTGAAATTGTTTACATCTATTATACCAAAATACAATATGAATATGGTGAATAAATATACTATCGAGACTCATTAGATAATTTGAATTATTTCAAATGTATATGGAATATGTGTCATTAAGTAATAGTCTTTTAACTTAGTTTCTTAGTGATGAAGTAACCTATGATTTGGTGATGGAGAATTAGAAAATACTGAAACTGTTTACATGTATTATACCATAATACAATATGAATATGGTGAATAAATATACTATCGAGACTCGTTATATAATTTGAATTATTTCAAATGTATATGGAATATGAGTTATTAAGTAATAGTCTTTTAACTTAGTTTCTTAGTGATGAAGTAACCTAAGATTTGGTGATGGAGAATTAGAAAACACTGAAACTGTTTACATCTATTAAACCATAATAAAATATGAATATGGTGAATAAATATACTATCGAGACTCATTAGATAATTTGAATTATTTCAAATGTATATGGAATATGTGTCATTAAGTAATAGTCTTTTAACTTAGTTTCTTAGTGAAGAAGTAACCTAAGATTTGGTGATGGAGAAGAAGGAAAATACTGAAATTGTTTACATCTATTATACCATAATACAATATGAATATGGTGGATAAATATACTATCGAGACTCATTAGATAATTTGAATTATTTCAAATGTATATATAACATGTGTCAATAAGTAATAGTCTTTTAACTTAGTTTCTTGGTGAAGAAGTAACCAAGAATTTGGTGATGGAAAAGAAGGAAAATACTAAAATTGTTTACATCTATTATACCAAAATACAATATGAATATGGTGAATAAATATACTATCGAGACTCATTAGATAATTTGAATTATTTCAAATGTATATGGAATATGTGTCATTAAGTAATAGTCTTTTAACTTAGTTTCTTAGTGATGAAGTAACCTATGATTTGGTGATGGAGAATTAGAAAATACTGTAATTGTTTACATCTATTATACCAAAATACAATATGAATATGGTGGGTAAATATACTATCGAGACTCATTAGATAATTTGAATTATTTAAAATGTATATGGAATATGTGTCATTAAGTAATAGTCTTTTAATTTAGTTTCTTAGTGAAGAAGTAACCTAAAATTTGGTGATGGAGAAGAAGGAAAATACTGAAACTAGTTACATCTATTATACCATAATACAATATGAATATGGTGAATAAATATACTATCGAGACTCATTAGATAATTTGAATTATTTCAAATGTATATGGAATATGTGTCATTAAGTAATAGTCTTTTAACTTAGTTTCTTAGTGATGAAGTAACCTATGATTTGGTGATGGAGAATTAGAAAATACTGAAACTGTTTACATGTATTATACCATAATACAATATGAATATGGTGAATAAATATACTATCGAGACTCGTTATATAATTTGAATTATTTCAAATGTATATGGAATATGAGTTATTAAGTAATAGTCTTTTAACTTAGTTTCTTAGTGATGAAGTAACCTAAGATTTGGTGATGGAGAATTAGAAAACACTGAAACTGTTTACATCTATTAAACCATAATAAAATATGAATATGGTGAATAAATATACTATCGAGACTCATTAGATAATTTGAATTATTTCAAATGTATATGGAATATGTGTCATTAAGTAATAGTCTTTTAACTTAGTTTCTTAGTGAAGAAGTAACCTAAGATTTGGTGATGGAGAAGAAGGAAAATACTGAAATTGTTTACATCTATTATACCATAACACAATATGAATATGGAGGATAAATATACTATCGAGACTCATTAGATAATTTGAATTATTTCAAATGTATATATAACATGTGTCATTAAGTAATAGTCTTTTAACTTAGTTTCTTGGTGAAGAAGTAACCTAAAATTTGGTGATGGAAAAGAAGGAAAATACTAAAATTGTTTACATCTATTATACCAAAATACAATATGAATATGGTGAATAAATATACCATCGAGACTCATTAGATAATTTGAATTATTTCAAATGTATATGGAATATGTGTCATTAAGTAATAGTCTTTTAACTTAGTTTCTTAGTGATGAAGTAACCTATGATTTGGTGATGGAGAATTAGAAAATACTGTAATTGTTTACATCTACTATACCAAAATACAATATGAATATGGTGGGTAAATATACTATCGAGACTCATTAGATAATTTGAATTATTTAAAATGTATATGGAATATGTGTCATTAAGTAATAGTCTTTTAATTTAGTTTCTTAGTGAAGAAGTAACCTAAAATTTGGTGATGGAGAAGAAGGAAAATACTGAAACTAGTTACATCTATTACACCATAATACAATATGAATATGGTGAATAAATATACTATCGAGACTCATTAGATAATTTGAATTATTTCAAATGTATATGGAATATGTGTCATTAAGTAATAGTCTTTTAACTTAGTTTCTTAGTGATGAAGTAACCTAAGATTTGGTGATGGAGAATTAGAAAATACTGTAACTGTTTACATGTATTATACCATAATACAATATGAATATGGTGAATAAATATACTATCGAGACTCGTTATATAATTTGAATTATTTCAAATGTATATGGAATATGAGTTATTAAGTAATAGTCTTTTAACTTAGTTTCTTAGTGATGAAGTAACCTAAGATTTGGTGATGGAGAATTAGAAAATACTGAAACTGTTTACATCTATTAAACCATAATAAAATATGAATATGGTGAATAAATATACTATCGAGACTCATTAGATAATTTGAATTATTTCAAATGTATATGGAATATGTGTCATTAAGTAATAGTCTTTTAACTTAGTTTCTTAGTGAAGAAGTAACCTAAGATTTGGTGATGGAGAAGAAGGAAAATACTGAAATTGTTTACATCTATTATACCATAATACAATATGAATATGGTGGATAAATATACTATCGAGACTCATTAGATAATTTGAATTATTTCAAATGTATATGGAATATGTGTCATTAAGTAATAGTCTTTTAACTTAGTTTCTTAGTGATGAAGTATGCTAAGATTTGGTGATGGAGAATTAGAAAATACTGAAACTGTTTACATCTATTATACCATAATATAATATGAATATGGTGGATAAATATACTATCTAGACTCATTAGATTATTTGAATTATTTCAAATGTATATGGAATATGTGTCATTAAGTAATAGTCTTTTAACTTAGTTTCTTAGTGATGAAGTAACCTAAGATTTGGTGATGGAGAATTAGAAAATACTGAAACTGTTTATATCTATTATACCATAATACAATATGAATATGGTGAATAAATATACTATCGAGACTCATTAGATAATTTGAATTATTTCAAATGTATATGGAATATGTGTCATTAAGTAATAGTCTTTTAACTTAGTTTCTTAGTGATGAAGTAACCTAAGATTTGGTGATGGATAATTAGAAAATACTGAAACTGTTTACATCTATTATACCATAATACAATATGAATATGGTGGATAAATATACTATCGAGACTCATTAGATAATTTGAATTATTTAAAATGTATATATAATATGTGTCATTAAGTAATAGTCTTTTAACTTAGTTTCTTGGTGAAGAAGTAACCTAACACTTGGTGATGGAAAAGAAGGAAAATACTGAAATTGTTTACATCTATTATACCAAAATACAATATGAATATGGTGAATAAATAGACTATCGAGACTCATTAGATGATTTGAATTATTTCAAATGTATATGGAATATGTGTCATTAAGTAATAGTCTTTTAACTTAGTTTCTTAGTGATGAAGTAACCTAAGATTTGGTGATGGAGAATTAGAAAACACTAAAACTGTTTACATCTATTATACCATAATACAATATGAATATGGTGGATAAATATACTATCGAGACTCATTAGATAATTTGAATTATTTAAAATGTATATATAATATGTGTCATTAAGTAATAGTCTTTTAACTTAGTTTCTTGGTGAAGAAGTAACCTAACATTTGGTGATGGAAAAGAAGGAAAATACTGAAATTGTTTACATCTATTATACCAAAATACAATATGAATATGGTGAATAAATATACTATCGAGACTCATTAGATGATTTGAATTATTTCAAATGTATATGGAATATGTGTCATTAAGTAATAGTCTTTTAACTTAGTTTCTTAGTGATGAAGTAACCTAAGATTTGGTGTTGGAGAATTAAAAAATACTGAAACTGTTTACATCTATTATACCATAATACAATATGAATATGGTGAATAAATGTACTATAGAGACTCATTAGATAATTTGAATTATTTCAAATGTATATCGAATATGTGTCATTAAGTAATGGTCTTTTAACTTAGTTTCTTAGTGATGAAGTAACCTAAGATTTGGTGATGGATAATTAGAAAATACTGAAACTGTTTACATCTATTATACCATAATACAATATGAATATGATGGATAAATATACTATCGAGACTCATTAGATAATTTGAATTATTTAAAATGTATATATAATATGTGTCATTAAGTAATAGTCTTTTAACTTAGTTTCTTGGTGAAGAAGTAACCTAACATTTGGTGATGGAAAAGAAGGAAAATACTGAAATTGTTTACATCTATTATACCAAAATACAATATGAATATGGTGAATAAATATACTATCGAGACTCATTAGATGATTTGAATTATTTCAAATGTATATGGAATATGTGTCATTAAGTAATAGTCTTTTAACTTAGTTTCTTAGTGATGAAGTAACCTAAAATTTGGTGTTGGAGAATTAAAAAATACTGAAACTGTTTACATCTATTATACCATAATACAATTTGAATATGGTGAATAAATGTACTATAGAGACTCATTAGATAATTTGAATTATTTCAAATGTATATCGAATATGTGTCATTAAGTAATAGTCTTTTAACTTAGTTTCTTAGTGATGAAGTAACCTAAGATTTGGTGATGGAGAATTAGAAAATACTGAAACTGTTTACATCTATTATACCATAATGCAATATGAATATGGTGAATAAATATACTATCGAGACTCATAAGATAATTTGAATTATTTCAAATGTATATGGAATATGTGTCATTAAGTAATAGTCTTTTAACTTAGTTTCTTAGTGATGAAGTAACCTAAAATTTGGTGATGGAAAAGAAGGAAAATGCTGAAATTATTTACATCTATTATACCAAAATACAATATGAATATGGTGAATAAATATACTATCGAGACTCATTAGATAATTTGAATTATTTCAAATGTATATTGAATATGTGTCATTAAGTAATAGTCTTTTAACTTAGTTTCTTAGTGATGAAGTAACCTAAGATTTGGTGATGGAGAATTAGAAAATACTAAAACTGTTTACATCTATTATACCATAATACAATATGAATATGGTGAATAAATATACTATCGAGAATCATTAGATAATTTGAATTATTTCAAATGTATATGGAATATGTGTCATTAAGTAATAGTCTTTTAACTTAGTTTCTTAGTGATGAAGTAACCTAAGATTTGGTGATGGAGAATTAGAAAATACTGAAACTGTTTACATGTATTATACCATAATACAATATGAATATGGTGTATAAATATACTATCGAGACTCATTATATAATTTGAATCATTTCAAATGTATATGGAATATGTGTCATTAAGTAATAGTCTTTTAACTTAGTTTCTTAGTGATGAAGTAACCTAAAAGTTGATGATGGAGAATTAGAAAATACTGAAACTGTTTACATCTATTATACCATAATACAATATGAATATGGTGAATAAATATACTATCGAGACTCATTAGATAATTTGAATGATTTCAAATGTATATGGAATATGTGTCATTAAGTAATAGTCTTTTAACTTAGTTTCTTAGTGATGAAGTAAGCTAAGATTTGGTGATGGAGAATTAGAAAATACTGAAACTGTTTACATGTATTATACCATAATACAATATGAATATGGTGGATAAATATATTATCGAGACTCATTAGATAATTTGAATTATTTCAAATGTATATGGAATATGTGTCATTAAGTAATAGTCTTTTAACTTAATTTCTTAGTGATGAAGTAAGCTAAGATTTGGTGATGGAGAATTAGAAAATACTGAAACTGTTTACATCTATTATACCATAATACAATATGAATATGGTGGATAAATATACTATATAGACTCATTAGATTATTTGAATTATTTCAAATGTATATGGAATATGTGTCATTAAGTAATAGTCTTTTAACTTAGTTTCTTAGTGATGAAGTAACCTAAGATTTGGAGATGGAGAATTAGAAAATACTGAAACTGTTTATATCTATTATACCATAATACAATATGAATATGGTGAATAAATATACTATCGAGACTCATTAGATAATTTGAATTATTTCAAATGTATATGGAATATGTGTCATTAAGTAATAGTCTTTTAACTTAGTTTCTTAGTGATGAAGTAACCTAAGATTTGGTGATGGATAATTAGAAAATACTGAAACTGTTTACATCAATTATACCATAATACAATATGAATATGGTGGATAAATATACTATCGAGACTCATTATATAATTTGAATTATTTAAAATGTATATATAATATGTGTCATTAAATAATAGTCTTTTAACTTAGTTTCTTGGTGAAGAAGTAACCTAAGATTTGGTGATGGAGAATTAGAAAATACTGAAACTGTTTACATCTATTATACCATAATAAAATATGAATATGGTGAATAAATATACTATCGAGACTCATTAGATAATTTGAATGATTTCAAATGTATATGGAATATGTGTCATTAAGTAATAGTCTTTTAACTTAGTTTCTTAGTGATGAAGTAAGCTAAGATTTGGTGATGGAGAATTAGAAAATACTGAAACTGTTTACATGTATTATACCATAATACAATATGAATATGGTGGATACATTAGATAATTTGAATTATTTCAAATGTATATGGAATATGTGTCATTAAGTAATAGTCTTTTAACTTAGTTTCTTAGTGATGAAGTAACCTAAGATTTGGTGATGGAGAATTAGAAAATACTAAAACTATTTACATCTATTATACCAAAATACAATATGAATATGGTGAATAAATATACTATCGAGACTCATTAGATAATTTGAATTATTTCAAATGTATATGGAATATGTTTCATTAAGTAATAGTCTTTTAACTTAGTTTCTTAGTGATGAAGTAACCTAAGATTTGGTGATGGAGAATTAGAAAATACTAAAACTATTTACATCTATTATACCAAAATACAATATGAATATGGTGGGTAAATATACTATCGAGACTCATTAGATAATTTGAATTATTTAAAATGTATATGGAATATGTGTCATTAAGTAATAGTCTTTTAACTTAGTTTCTTAGTGATGAAGTAACCTAAGATTTGGTGATGGAGAATTAGAAAATACTGAAACTGTTTAAATGTATTATACCATAATACAATATGAATATGGTGTATAAATATACTATCGAGACTCATTATATAATTTGAATTATTTCAAATGTATATGGAATATGTGTCATTAAGTAATAGTCTTTTACCTTAGTTTCTTAGTGATGTAGTAACCTAAAATTTGGTGATGGAGAATTAGAAAATACTGAAACTGTTTACAATCTATTATACCATAATACAATATGAATATGGTGGATAAATATACTATCGAGACTCATTAGATAATTTGAATTATTTCATATGTATATGGAATATGTGTCATTAAGTAATAGTCTTTTAACTTAGTTTCTTAGTGATGAAGTAACCTAAGATTTGGTGATGGAGAAATAGAAAATACTGAAACTGTTTACATGTATTATACCATAATACAATATGAATATGGTGAATAAATATACCATCGAGACTCATTATATAATTTGAATTATTTCAAATGTATATGGAATATGTGTCATTAAGTAATAGTCTTTTAACTTAGTTTCTTAGTTATGAAGTAACCTAAGATTTGGTGATGGAGAATTAGAAAATACTGAAATTGTTTACATCTATTATACCATAATAAAATATGAATATGGTGAATAAATATACTATCGAGACTCATTAGATAATTTGAATTATTTCAATTGTATATGGAATATGTGTCATTAAGTAATAGTCTTTTAACTTAGTTTCTTAGTGAAGAAGTAACCTAAAATTTGGTGATGGAAAAGAAGGAAAATACTGAAATTGTTTACATCTATTATACCAAAATACAATATGAATATGGTGGATAAATATACTATCGAGACTCATTAGATAATTTGAATTATTTCAAATGTATATATAACATGTGTCATTAAGTAATAGTCTTTTAACTTAGTTTCTTGGTGAAGAAGTAACCTAAAATTTGGTGATGGAAAAGAAGGAAAATACTGAAATTGATTACATCTATTATACCAAAATACAATATGAATATGGTGAATAAATATACTATCGAGACTCATTAGATAATTTGAATTATTTCAAATGTATATGGAATATGTGTCATTAAGTAATAGTCTTTTAACTTAGTTTCTTAGTGATGAAGTAACCTTAGATTTGGTAATGGAGAATTATAAAATACTAAAACTATTTACATCTATTATACCATAATACAATATGAATATGGTGGGTAAATATACTATCGAGACTCATTAGATAATTTGAATTATTTCAAATGTATATGGAATATGTGTCATTAAGTAATAGTCTTTTAAATTAGTTTCTTAGTGATGAAGTAACCTAAGATTTGGTGATGGAGAATTAGAAAATACTGAAACTGTTTACATGTATTATACCATAATACAATATGAATATGGTGAATAAATATACTATCGAGACTCATTATATAATTTGAATTATTTCAAATGTATATGGAATATGAGTTATTAAGTAATAGTCTTTTAACTTAGTTTCTTAGTGATGAAGTAACCTAAGATTTGGTGACGGAGAATTAGAAAATACTGAAACTGTTTACATCTATTATACCATAATAAAATATAAATATGGTGAATAAATATACTATCGAGACTCATTAGATAATTTGAATTATTTCAAATGTATATGGAATATGTGTCATTAAGTAATAGTATTTTAACTTAGTTTCTTAGTGAAGAAGTAACCTAAAATTTGGTGATGGAGAAGAAGGAAAATACTGAAATTGTTTACATCTATTATACCATAATACAATATGAATATGGTGGATAAATATACTATCGAGACTCATTAGATAATTTGAATTATTTCAAATGTATATATAACATGTGTCATTAAGTAATAGTCTTTTAACTTAGTTTCTTGGTGAAGAAGTAACCTAAAATTTGGTGATGGAAAAGAAGGAAAATACTGAAATTGTTTACATCTATTATACCAAAATACAATATGAATATGGTGAATAAATATACTATCGAGACTCATTAGATAATTTGAATTATTTCAAATGTATATGGAATATGTGTCATTAAGTAATAGTCTTTTAACTTAGTTTCTTAGTGATGAAGTAACCTTAGATTTGGTAATGGAGAATTAGAAAAATACTAAAACTATTTACATCTATTATACCATAATACAACATGAATATGGGGGGTAAATATACTATCGAGACTCGTTATATAATTTGAATTATTTCAAATGTATATGGAATATGAGTTATTAAGTAATAGTCTTTTAACTTAGTTTCTTAGTGATGAAGTAACCTAAGATTTGGTGATGGAGAATTAGAAAATACTGAAACTGTTTACATCTATTAAACCATAATAAAATATGAATACGGTGAATAAATATACTATCGAGACTCATTAGATAATTTGAATTATTTCAAATGTATATGGAATATGTGTCATTAAGTAATAGTCTTTTAACTTAGTTTCTTAGTGAAGAAGTAACCTAAGATTTGGTGATGGAGAAGAAGGAAAATACTGAAATTGTTTACATCTATTATACCATAATGCAATATGAATATGGTGGATAAATATACTATCGAGACTCATTAGATAATTTAAATTATTTCAAATGTATATATAACATGTGTCATTAAGTAATAGTCTTTTAACTTAGTTTCTTGGTGAAGAAGTAACCTAAAATTTGGTGATGGAAAAGAAGGAAAATACTAAAATTGTTTACATCTATTATACCAAAATACAATATGAATATGGTGAATAAATATACTATCGAGACTCATTAGATAATTTGAATTATTTCAAATGTATATGGAATATGTGTCATTAAGTAATAGTATTTTAACTTAGTTTCTTAGTGAAGAAGTAACCTAAAATTTGGTGATGGAGAAGAAGGAAAATACTGAAATTGTTTACATCTATTATACCATAATACAATATGAATATGGTGGATAAATATACTATCGAGACTCATTAGATAATTTGAATTATTTCAAATGTATATATAACATGTGTCATTAAGTAATAGTCTTTTAACTTAGTTTCTTGGTGAAGAAGTAACCTAAAATTTGGTGATGGAAAAGAAGGAAAATACTGAAATTGTTTACATCTATTATACCATAATACAACATGAATATGGGGGGTAAATATACTATCGAGACTCGTTATATAATTTGAATTATTTCAAATGTATATGGAATATGAGTTATTAAGTAATAGTCTTTTAACTTAGTTTCTTAGTGATGAAGTAACCTAAGATTTGGTGATGGAGAATTAGAAAATACTGAAACTGTTTACATCTATTAAACCATAATAAAATATGAATACGGTGAATAAATATACTATCGAGACTCATTAGATAATTTGAATTATTTCAAATGTATATGGAATATGTGTCATTAAGTAATAGTCTTTTAACTTAGTTTCTTAGTGAAGAAGTAACCTAAGATTTGGTGATGGAGAAGAAGGAAAATACTGAAATTGTTTACATCTATTATACCATAATGCAATATGAATATGGTGGATAAATATACTATCGAGACTCATTAGATAATTTAAATTATTTCAAATGTATATATAACATGTGTCATTAAGTAATAGTCTTTTAACTTAGTTTCTTGGTGAAGAAGTAACCTAAAATTTGGTGATGGAAAAGAAGGAAAATACTAAAATTGTTTACATCTATTATACCAAAATACAATATGAATATGGTGAATAAATATACTATCGAGACTCATTAGATAATTTGAATTATTTCAAATGTATATGGAATATGTGTCATTAAGTAATAGTATTTTAACTTAGTTTCTTAGTGAAGAAGTAACCTAAAATTTGGTGATGGAGAAGAAGGAAAATACTGAAATTGTTTACATCTATTATACCATAATACAATATGAATATGGTGGATAAATATACTATCGAGACTCATTAGATAATTTGAATTATTTCAAATGTATATATAACATGTGTCATTAAGTAATAGTCTTTTAACTTAGTTTCTTGGTGAAGAAGTAACCTAAAATTTGGTGATGGAAAAGAAGGAAAATACTGAAATTGTTTACATCTATTATACCAAAATACAATATGAATATGGTGAATAAATATACTATCGAGACTCATTAGATAATTTGAATTATTTCAAATGTATATGGAATATGTGTCATTAAGTAATAGTCTTTTAACTTAGTTTCTTAGTGATGAAGTAACCTTAGATTTGGTAATGGAGAATTAGAAAATACTAAAACTATTTACATCTATTATACCATAATACAACATGAATATGGTGGGTAAATATACTATCGAGACTCGTTATATAATTTGAATTATTTCAAATGTATATGGAATATGAGTTATTAAGTAATAGTCTTTTAACTTAGTTTCTTAGTGATGAAGTAACCTAAGATTTGGTGATGGAGAATTAGAAAATACTGAAACTGTTTACATCTATTAAACCATAATAAAATATGAATACGGTGAATAAATATACTATCGAGACTCATTAGATAATTTGAATTATTTCAAATGTATATGGAATATGTGTCATTAAGTAATAGTCTTTTAACTTAGTTTCTTAGTGAAGAAGTAACCTAAGATTTGGTGATGGAGAAGAAGGAAAATACTGAAATTGTTTACATCTATTATACCATAATGCAATATGAATATGGTGGATAAATATACTATCGAGACTCATTAGATAATTTAAATTATTTCAAATGTATATATAACATGTGTCATTAAGTAATAGTCTTTTAACTTAGTTTCTTGGTGAAGAAGTAACCTAAAATTTGGTGATGGAAAAGAAGGAAAATACTAAAATTGTTTACATCTATTATACCAAAATACAATATGAATATGGTGAATAAATATACTATCGAGACTCATTAGATAATTTGAATTATTTCAAATGTATATGGAATATGTGTCATTAAGTAATAGTCTTTTAACTTAGTTTCTTAGTGATGAAGTAACCTATGATTTGGTGATGGAGAATTAGAAAATACTGTAATTGTTTACATCTATTATACCAAAATAAAATATGAATATGGTGGGTAAATATACTATCGAGACTCATTAGATAATTTGAATTATTTAAAATGTATATGGAATATGTGTCATTAAGTAATAGTCTTTTAATTTAGTTTCTTAGTGAAGAAGTAACCTAAAATTTGGTGATGGAGAAGAAGGAAAATATTGAAACTAGTTACATCTGTTATACCATAATACAATATGAATATGGTGAATAAATATACTATCGAGACTCATTAGATAATTTGAATTATTTCAAATGTATATGGAATATGTGTCATTAAGTAATAGTCTTTTAACTTAGTTTCTTAGTGATGAAGTAACCTAAGATTTGGTGATGGAGAATTAGAAAATACTGAAACTATTTACATCTATTATACCATAATACAATATGAATATGGTGAATAAATATACTATCGAGAATCATTAGATAATTTGAATTATTTCAAATGTATATGGAATATGTGTCATTAAGTGATATTCTTTTAACTTAGTTTCTTAGTGATGAAGTAACCTAAAAGTTGATGATGGAGAATTAGAAAATACTGAAACTGTTTACATCTATTATACCATAATACAATATGAATATGGTGAATAAATATATTATCGAGACTCATTAGATAATTTGAATTATTTCAAATGTATATGGAATATGAGTTATTAAGTAATAGTCTTTTAACTTAGTTTCTTAGTGATGAAGTATCCTAAGATTTGATGATGGAGAATTAGAAAATACTGAAACTGTTTACATCTATTATACCATAATACAATATGAATATGGTGGATAAATATACTATCGAGACTCATTAGATAATTTGAATTATTTCAGATGTATATGGAATATGTGTCATTAAGTAATAGTCTTTTAACTTAGTTTCTTAGTGATGAAGTAACCTATGATTTGGTGATGGAGAATTAGAAAATACTGTAATTGTTTACATCTATTATACCAAAATACAATATGAATATGGTGGGTAAATATACTATCGAGACTCATTAGATAATTTGAATTATTTAAAATGTATATGGAATATGTGGCATTAAGTAATAGTCTTTTAATTTAGTTTCTTAGTGAAGAAGTAACCTAAAATTTGGTGATGGAGAAGAAGGAAAATACTGAAACTAGTTACATCTATTATACCATAATACAATATGAATATGGTGAATAAATATACTATCGAGACTCATTAGATAATTTGAATCATTTCAAATGTATATGGAATATGTGTCATTAAGTAATAGTCTTTTAACTTAGTTTCTTAGTGATGAAGTAACCTAAAAGTTGATGATGGAGAATTAGAAAATACTGAAACTGTTTACATCTATTATACCATAATACAATATGAATATGGTGAATAAATATATTATCGAGACTCATTAGATAATTTGAATTATTTCAAATGTATATGGAATATGAGTTATTAAGTAATAGTCTTTTAACTTAGTTTCTTAGTGATGAAGTATCCTAAGATTTGGTGATGGAGAATTAGAAAATACTGAAACTGTTTACATCTATTATACCATAATACAATATGAATATGGTGGATAAATATACTATCGAGACTCATTAGATAATTTGAATTATTTCAGATGTATATGGAATATGTGTCATTAAGTAATAGTCTTTTAACTTAGTTTCTTAGTGATGAAGTAACCTAAGATTTGGTGATGGAGAAATAGAAAATACTGAAACAGTTTACATGTATTATACCATAATATAATATGAATATGGTGAATAAATATACTATCGAGACTCATTATATAATTTGAATTATTTCAAATGTATATGTAATATGTGTGATTAAGTAATAGTCTTTTAACTTAGTTTCTTAGTTATGAAGTAACCTAAGATTTGGTGATGGAGAATTAGAAAATACTGAAACTGTTTACATCTATTATACCATAATAAAATATAAATATGGTGAATAAATATACTATCGAGACTCATTAGATAATTTGGATTATTTCAAATGTATATGGAATATGTGTCATTAAGTAATAGTCTTTTAACTTAGTTTCTTAGTGAAGAAGTAACCTAAAATTTGGTGATGGAGAAGAAGGAAAATACTGAAATTGTTTACATCTATTATACCATAATACAATATGAATATGGTGGATAAATATACTATCGAGACTCATTAGATAATTTGAATTATTTCAAATGTATATATAACATGTGTCATTAAGTAATAGTCTTTTAACTTAGTTTCTTGGTGAAGAAGTAACCTAAAATTTGGTGATGGAAAAGAAGAAAAATACTGAAATTGTTTACATCTATTATACCAAAATACAATATGAATATGGTGAATAAATATACTATCGAGACTCATTAGTTAATTTGAATTATTTCAAATGTATATGGAATATGTTTTATTAAGTAATAGTCTTTTAACTTAGTTTCTTAGTGATGAAGTAACCTTAGATTTGGTAATGGAGAATTAGAAAATACTAAAACTATTTACATCTATTATACCATAATACAATATGAATATGGTGGGTAAATATACTATCGAGACTCATTAGATAATTTGAATTATTTCAAATGTATATGGAATATGTGTCATTAAGTAATAGTCTTTTAACTTAGTTTCTTAGTGATGAAGTAACCTAAGATTTGGTGATGGAGAATTAGAAAATACTGAAACTGTTTACATGTATTATACCATAATACAATATGAATATGGTGAATAAATATACTATCGAGACTCATTATATAATTTGAATTATTTCAAATGTATATGGAATATGAGTTATTAAGTAATAGTCTTTTAACTTAGTTTCTTAGTGATGAAGTAACCTAAGATTTGGTGATGGAGAATTAGAAAATACTGAAACTGTTTACATCTATTATACCATAATAAAATATAAATATGGTGAATAAATATACTATCGAGACTCATTAGATAATTTGAATTATTTCAAATGTATATGGAATATGTGTCATTAAGTAATAGTCTTTTAACTTAGTTTCTTAGTGAAGAAGTAACCTAAAATTTGGTGATGGAGAAGAAGGAAAATACTGAAATTGTTTACATCTATTATACCATAATACAATATGAATATGGTGGATAAATATACTATCGAGACTCATTAGATAATTTTAATTATTTCAAATGTATATATAACATGTGTCATTAAGTAATAGTCTTTTAACTTAGTTTCTTGGTGAAGAAGTAACCTAAAATTTGGTGATGGAAAAGAAGGAAAATACTGAAATTGTTTACATCTATTATACCAAAATACAATATGAATATGGTGAATAAATATACTATCGAGACTCATTAGATAATTTGAATTATTTCAAATGTATATGGAATATGTGTCATTAAGTAATAGTCTTTTAACTTAGTTTCTTAGTGATGAAGTAACCTTAGATTTGGTAATGGGGAATTAGAAAATACTAAAACTATTTACATCTATTATACCATAATACAATATGAATATGGTGGGTAAATATACTATCGAGACTCGTTATATAATTTGAATTATTTCAAATGTATATGGAATATGAGTTATTAAGTAATAGTATTTTAACTTAGTTTCTTAGTGATGAAGTAACCTAAAATTTGGTGATGGAGAATTAGAAAATACTTAAACTGTTTACATCTATTAAACCATAATAAAATATGAATATGGTAAATAAATATACTATCGAGACTCATTAGATAATTTGAATTATTTCAAATGTATATGGAATATGTGTCATTAAGTAATAGTCTTTTAACTTAGTTTCTTAGTGAAGAAGTAACCTAAGATTTGGTGATGGAGAAGAAGGAAAATACTGAAATTGTTTACATCTATTATACCATAATGCAATATGAATATGGTGGATAAATATACTATCGAGACTCATTAGATAATTTGAATTATTTCAAATGTATATATAACATGTGTCATTAAGTAATAGTCTTTTAACTTAGTTTCTTGGTGAAGAAGTAACCTAAAATTTGGTGATGGAAAAGAAGGAAAATACTAAAATTGTTTACATCTATTATACCAAAATACAATATGAATATGGTGAATAAATATACTATCGAGACTCATTAGATAATTTGAATTATTTCAAATGTATATGGAATATGTGTCATTAAGTAATAGTCTTTTAACTTAGTTTCTTAGTGATGAAGTAACCTATGATTTGGTGATGGAGAATTAGAAAATACTGTAATTGTTTACATCTATTATACCAAAATACAATATGAATATGGTGGGTAAATATACTATCGAGACTCATTAGATAATTTGAATTATTTAAAATGTATATGGAATATGTGTCATTAAGTAATAGTCTTTTAATTTAGTTTCTTAGTGAAGAAGTAACCTAAAATTTGGTGATGGAGAAGAAGGAAAATACTGAAACTAGTTACATCTATTATACCATAATACAATATGAATATGGTGAATAAATATACTATCAAGACTCATTAGATAATTTGAATTATTTCAAATTTATATGGAATATGTGTCATTAAGTAATAGTCTTTTAACTTAGTTTCTTAGTGATGAAGTAACCTAAGATTTGGTGATGGAGAATTAGAAAATACTGAAACTGTTTACATGTATTATACCATAATACAATATGAATATGGTGTATAAATATACTATCGAGACTCATTATATAATTTGAATTATTTCAAATGTATATGGAATATGTGTCATTAAGTAATAGTCTTTTAACTTAGTTTCTTAGTGATGAAGTAACCTAAGATTTGGTGATTGAGAATTAGAAAATACTGAAACTGTTTATATCTATTATACCATAATACAATATGAATATGGTGAATAAATATACTATCGAGAATCATTAGATAATTTGAATTATTTCAAATGTATATGGAATATGTGTCATTAAGTAATAGTCTTTTAACTTAGTTTCTTAGTGATGAAGTAACCTAAGATTTGGTGATGGAGAATTAGAAAATACTGAAACTGTTTACATGTATTATACCATAATACAATATGAATATGGTGTATAAATATACTATCGAGACTCATTATATAATTTGAATCATTTCAAATGTATATGGAATATGTGTCATTAAGTAATAGTCTTTTAACTTAGTTTCTTAGTGATGAAGTAACCTAAAAGTTGATGATGGAGAATTAGAAAATACTGAAACTGTTTACATCTATTATACCATAATACAATATGAATATGGTGAATAAATATACTATCGAGACTTATTAGATAATTTGAATTATTTCAAATGTATATGGAATATCTGTCATTAAGTAATAGTCTTTTAACTTAGTTTCTTAGAGATGAAGTAACCTAAGATTTGGTGATGGAGAATTAGAAAATACTGAAACTGTTTACATCTATTATACCATAATACAATATGAATATGGTGAATAAATATATTATTGAGACTCATTAGATAATTTGAATTATTTCAAATGTATATGGAATATGAGTTATTAAGTAATAGTCTTTTAACTTAGTTTCTTAGTGATGAAGTATCCTAAGATTTGGTGATGGAGAATTAGAAAATACTGAAACTGTTTACATCTATTATACCATAATACAATATGAATATGGTGGATAAATATACTATCAAGACTCATTAGATAATTTGAATTATTTCAAATGTATATATAACATGTGTCATTAAGTAATAGTCTTTTAACTTAGTTTCTTGGTGAAGAAGTAACCTAAAATTTGGTGATGGAAAAGAAGGAAAATGCTGAAATTGTTTACATCTATTATACAAAAATACAATATGAATATGGAGAATAAATATACTATCGAGACTCTTTAGATAATTTGAATTATTTCAAATGTATATGGAATATGTGTCATTAAGTAATAGTCTTTTAACTTAGTTTCTTAGTGATGAAGTAACCTAAGATTTGGTGATGGAGAATTAGAAAATACTAAAACTATTTACATCTATTATACCATAATACAATATGAATATGGTGGGTAAATATACTATCGAGACTCATTAGATAATTTGAATTATTTCAAATGTATATGGAATATGTGTCATTAAGTAATAGTCTTTTAACTTAGTTTCTTAGTGATGAAGTAACCTAAGATTTGGTGATGGAGAATTAGAAAATACTGAAACTGTTTACATGTATTATACCATAATACAATATGAATATGGTGTATAAATATACTATCGAGACTCATTATATAATTTGAATTATTTCAAATGTATATGGAATATGTGTCATTAAGTAATAGTCTTTTAACTTAGTTTCTTAGTGATGAAGTAACCTAAGATTTGGTGATTGAGAATTAGAAAATACTGAAACTGTTTATATCTATTATACCATAATACAATATGAATATGGTGAATAAATATACTATCGAGAATCATTAGATAATTTGAATTATTTCAAATGTATATGGAATATGTGTCATTAAGTAATAGTCTTTTAACTTAGTTTCTTAGTGATGAAGTAACCTAAGATTTGGTGATGGAGAATTAGAAAATACTGAAACTGTTTACATGTATTATACCATAATACAATATGAATATGGTGTATAAATATACTAACGAGACTCATTATATAATTTGAATCATTTCAAATGTATATGGAATATGTGTCATTAAGTAATAGTCTTTTAACTTAGTTTCTTAGTGATGAAGTAACCTAAAAGTTGATGATGGAGAATTAGAAAATACTGTAACTGTTTACATCTATTATACCATAATACAATATCAATATGGTGAATAAATATACTATCGAGACTCATTAAATAATTTGAATTATTTCAAATGTATATGGAATATCTGTCATTAAGTAATAGTCTTTTAACTTAGTTTCTTAGAGATGAAGTAACCTAAGATTTGGTGATGGAGAATTAGAAAATACTGAAACTGTTTACATCTATTATACCATAATACAATATGAATATGGTGAATAAATATATTATCGAGACTCATTAGATAATTTGAATTATTTCAAATGTATATGGAATATGAGTTATTAAGTAATAGTCTTTTAACTTAGTTTCTTAGTGATGAAGTATCCTAAGATTTGGTGATGGAGAATTAGAAATTACTGAAACTGTTTATATCTATTATACCATAATACAATATGAATATGGTGAATAAACATACTATCGAGAATAATTAGATAATTTGAATTATTTCAAATGTATATGGAATATGTGTCATTAAGTAATAGTCTTTTAACTTAGTTTCTTAGTGATGAAGTAACCTATGATTTGGTGATGGAGAATTAGAAAATACTGAAACTGTTTACATGTATTATACCATAATACAATATGAATATGGTGTATAAATACTATTGAGACTCATTATATAATTAGAATCATTTCAAATGTATATGGAATATGTGTCATTAAGTAATAGTCTTTTAACTTAGTTTCTTAGTGATGAAGTAACCTAAAAGTTGATGATGGAGAATTAGAAAATACTGAAACTGTTTACATCTATTATACCATAATACAATATGAATATGGTGAATAAATATACTATCGAGACTCATTAGATAATTTGAATTATTTCAAATGTATATGGAATATGTGTCATTAAGTAATAGTCTTTTAACTTAGTTTCTTAGTGATGAAGTAACCTTAGATTTGGTAATGGAGAATTAGAAAATACTAAAACTATTTACATCTATTATACCATAATACAATATGAATATGGTGGGTAAATATTACTATCGAGACTCGTTATATAATTTGAATTATTTCAAATGTATATGGAATATGAGTTATTAAGTAATAGTCTTTTAACTTAGTTTATTAGTGATGAAGTAACCTAAGATTTGGTGATGGAGAATTAGAAAAATAACTAAAACTGTTTACATCTATTAAACCATAATAAAATATGAATATGGTGAATAAATATACTATCGAGACTCATTAGATAATTTGAATTATTTCAAATGTATATGGAATATGTGTCATTAAGTAATAGTCTTTTAACTTAGTTTCTTAGTGATGAAGTAACCTAAGATTTGGTGATGGAGAATTAGAAAATACTGAAACTGTTTATATCTATTATACCATAATACAATATGAATATGGTGAATAAATTTACTATCGAGAATCATTAGATAATTTGAATTATTTCAAATGTATATGGAATATGTGTCATTAAGTAATAGTCTTTTAACTTAGTTTCTTAGTGATGAAGTAACCTAAGATTTGGTGATGGAGAATTAGAAAATACTGAAACTGTTTACATGTATTATACCATAATACAATATGAATATGGTGCATAAATATACTATCCAGACTCATTATATAATTTGAATTATTTAAAATGTATATGGAATATGTGCCATTAAGTAATAGTCTTTTAACTTAGTTTCTTAGTGATAAAGTAACCTAAGATTTGGTGATTGAGAATTAGAAAATACTGAAACTGTTTATATCTACTATACCATAATACAATATGAATATGGTGAATAAATATACTATCGAGACTCATTAGATAATTTGAATTATTTCAAATGTATATGGAATATGAGTTATTAAGTAATAGTCTTTTAACTTAGTTTCTTAGTGATGAAGTATCCTAAGATTTGGTGATGGAGAATTAGAAAATACTAAAACTGTTTACATCTATTATACCATAATACAATATGAATATGGTGGATAAATATACTATCGAGACTCATTAGATAATTTGAATTATTTCAAATGTATATGGAATATGTGTCATTAAGTAATAGTCTTTTAACTTAGTTTCTTAGTGATGAAGTAACCTAAGATTTGGTGATGGAGAATTAGAAAATACTGAAACTGTTTACATGTATTATACCATAATACAGTATGAATATGGTGTATAAATATACTATCGAGACTCATTATATAATTTGAATTATTTCAAATGTATATGGAATATGTGTCATTAAGTAATAGTCTTTTAACTTAGTTTCTTAGTGATGAAGTAACCTAAGATTTGGTGATTGAGAATTAGAAAATACTGAAACTGTTTATATCTATTATACCATAATACAATATGAATATGGTGAATAAATATACTATCGAGACTCATTAGATAATTTGAATTATTTCAAATGTATATGGAATATGTGTCATTAAGTAATAGTCTTTTAACTTAGTTTCTTAGTGATGAAGTAACCTAAGATTTGGTGATGGAGAATTAGAAAATACTGAAACTGTTTACATGTATTATACCATAATACAATATGAATATGGTGAATAAATATATTATCGAGACTCATTAGATAATTTGAATTATTTCAAATGTATATGGAATATGAGTTATTAAGTAATAGTCTTTTAACTTAGTTTCTTAGTGATGAAGTATCCTAAGATTTGGTGATGGAGAATTAGAAAATACTTAAACTGTTTATATCTATTATACCATAATACAATATGAATATGGTGAATAAATATACTATCGAGAATCATTAGATAATTTGAATTATTTCAAATGTATATGGAATATGTGTCATTAAGTAATAGTCTTTTAACTTAGTTTCTTAGTGATGAAGTAACCTAAGATTTGGTGATGGAGAATTAGAAAATACTGAAACTGTTTACATGTATTATACCATAATACAATATGAATATGGTGTATAAATATACTATTGAGACTCATTATATAATTAGAATCATTTCAAATGTATATGGAATATGTGTCATTAAGTAATAGTCTTTTAACTTAGTTTCTTAGTGATGAAGTAACCTAAAAGTTGATGATGGCGAATTAGAAAATACTGAAACTGTTTACATCTATTATACCATAATACAATATGGAATATGGTGAATAAATATACTATCGAGACTCATTAGATAATTTGAATTATTTCAAATGTATATGGAATATGTGTCATTAAGTAATAGTCTTTTAACTTAGTTTCTTAGTGATGAAGTAACCTTAGATTTGGTAATGGAGAATTAGAAAATACTAAAACTATTTACATCTATTATACCATAATACAATATGAATATGGTGGGTAAATATACTATCGAGACTCGTTATATAATTTGAATTATTTCAAATGTATATGGAATATGAGTTATTAAGTAATAGTCTTTTAACTTAGTTTCTTAGTGATGAAGTAACCTAAGATTTGGTGATGGAGAATTAGAAAATACTGAAACTGTTTACATCTATTAAACCATAATAAAATATGAATATGGTGAATAAATATACTATCGAGACTCATTAGATAATTTGAATTATTTCAAATGTATATGGAATATGTGTCATTAAGTAATAGTCTTTTAACTTAGTTTCTTAGTGATGAAGTAACCTAAGATTTGGTGATGGAGAATTAGAAAATACTGAAACTGTTTATATCTATTATACCATAATACAATATGAATATGGTGAATAAATATACTATCGAGAATCATTAGATAATTTGAATTATTTCAAATGTATATGGAATATGTGTCATTAAGTAATAGTCTTTTAACTTAGTTTCTTAGTGATGAAGTAACCTAAGATTTGGTGATGGAGAATTAGAAAATACTGAAACTGTTTACATGTATTATACCATAATACAATATGAATATGGTGTATAAATATACTATCGAGACTCATTATATAATTTGAATTATTTCAAATGTATATGGAATATGTGTCATTAAGTAATAGTCTTTTAACTTAGTTTCTTAGTGATGAACTAACCTAAGATTTGGTGATGGAGAATTAGAAAATACTGAAACTGTTTACATCTATTTTACCATAATACAATATGAATATGGTGAATAAATATACTATCGAGACTCATTAGATAATTTGAATTATTTCAAATGTATATGGAATATGTGTCATTAAGTAATAGTCTTTTAACTTAGTTTCTTAGTGATGAAGTAACCTTAGATTTGGTAATGGAGAATTAGAAAATACTAAAACTATTTACATCTATTATACCATAATACAATATGAATATAGTGGGTAAATATACTATCGAGACTCGTTATATAATTTGAATTATTTCAAATGTATATGGAATATGAGTTATTAAGTAATAGTCTTTTAACTTAGTTTCTTAGTGATGAAGTATCCTAAGATTTGGTGATGGAGAATTAGAAAATACTTAAACTGTTTATATCTATTATACCATAATACAATATGAATATGGTGAATAAATATACTATCGAGAATCATTAGATAATTTGAATTATTTCAAATGTATATGGAATATGTGTCATTAAGTAATAGTCTTTTAACTTAGTTTCTTAGTGATGAAGTAACCTAAGATTTGGTGATGGAGAATTAGAAAATACTGAAACTGTTTACATGTATTATACCATAATACAATATGAATATGGTGTATAAATATACTATTGAGACTCATTATATAATTAGAATCATTTCAAATGTATATGGAATATGTGTCATTAAGTAATAGTCTTTTAACTTAGTTTCTTAGTGATGAAGTAACCTAAAAGTTGATGATGGCGAATTAGAAAATACTGAAACTGTTTACATCTATTATACCATAATACAATATGAATATGGTGAATAAATATACTATCGAGACTCATTAGATAATTTGAATTATTTCAAATGTATATGGAATATGTGTCATTAAGTAATAGTCTTTTAACTTAGTTTCTTAGTGATGAAGTAACCTTAGATTTGGTAATGGAGAATTAGAAAATACTAAAACTATTTACATCTATTATACCATAATACAATATGAATATGGTGGGTAAATATACTATCGAGACTCGTTATATAATTTGAATTATTTCAAATGTATATGGAATATGAGTTATTAAGTAATAGTCTTTTAACTTAGTTTCTTAGTGATGAAGTAACCTAAGATTTGGTGATGGAGAATTAGAAAATACTGAAACTGTTTACATCTATTAAACCATAATAAAATATGAATATGGTGAATAAATATACTATCGAGACTCATTAGATAATTTGAATTATTTCAAATGTATATGGAATATGTGTCATTAAGTAATAGTCTTTTAACTTAGTTTCTTAGTGATGAAGTAACCTAAGATTTGGTGATGGAGAATTAGAAAATACTGAAACTGTTTATATCTATTATACCATAATACAATATGAATATGGTGAATAAATATACTATCGAGAATCATTAGATAATTTGAATTATTTCAAATGTATATGGAATATGTGTCATTAAGTAATAGTCTTTTAACTTAGTTTCTTAGTGATGAAGTAACCTAAGATTTGGTGATGGAGAATTAGAAAATACTGAAACTGTTTACATGTATTATACCATAATACAATATGAATATGGTGTATAAATATACTATCGAGACTCATTATATAATTTGAATTATTTCAAATGTATATGGAATATGTGTCATTAAGTAATAGTCTTTTAACTTAGTTTCTTAGTGATGAAGTAACCTAAGATTTGGTGATTGAGAATTAGAAAATACTGAAACTGTTTATATCTACTATACCATAATACAATATGAATATGGTGAATAAATATACTATCGAGACTCATTAGATAATTTGAATTATTTCAAATGTATATGGAATATGAGTTATTAAGTAATAGTCTTTTAACTTAGTTTCTTAGTGATGAAGTATCCTAAGATTTGGTGATGGAGAATTAGAAAATACTAAAACTGTTTACATCTATTATACCATAATACAATATGAATATGGTGGATAAATATACTATCGAGACTCATTAGATAATTTGAATTATTTCAAATGTATATGTAATATGTGTCATTAAGTAATAGTCTTTTAACTTAGTTTCTTAGTGAAGAAGTAACCTAAAATTTGGTGATGGAGAAGAAGGAAAATACTGAAATTGTTTACATCTATTATACCATAATACAATATGAATATGGTGGATAAATATACTATCGAGACTCATTAGATAATTTGAATTATTTCAAATGTATATGGAATATGTGTCATTAAGTAATAGTTTTTTAACTTAGTTTCTTGGTGAAGAAGTAACCTAAAATTTGGTGATGGAAAAGAAGGAAAATACTGAAATTGTTTACATCTATTATACAAAAATACAATATGAATATGGAGAATAAAATATACTATCGAGACTCATTAGATAATTTGAATTATTTCAAATGTATATGGAATATGTGCCATTAAGTAATAGTCTTTTAACTTAGTTTCTTAGTGATGAAGTAACCTAAGATTTGGTGATGGAGAATTAGAAAATACTAAAACTATTTACATCTATTATACCATAATACAATATGAATATGGTGGGGTAAATATACTATCGAGACTCATTAGATAATTTGAATTATTTCAAATGTATATGGAATATGTGTCATTAAGTAATAGTCTTTTAACTTAGTTTTCTTAGTGATGAAGTAACCTAAGATTTGGTGATGGAGAATTAGAAAATACTGAAATTGTATACATGTATTATACCATAATACAATATGAATATGGTGAATAAATATACTATCGAGACTCATTATATAATTTGAATTATTTCAAATGTATATGAAATATGTGTCATTAGGTAATAGTCTTTTAAACTTAGTTTCTTAATGATGAAGTAACATAAGATTTTGTGATGGAGAATTAGAAAATACTGAAACTGTTTACATGTATTATACCATAATACAATATGAATATGGTGGATAAATATACTATCGAGACTCATTAGATAATTTGAATTATTTCAAATGTATATGGAATATGTGTCATTAGGTAATAGTCTTTTAGCTTAGTTTCTTAGTGATGAAGTAACCTAAGATTTGGTGATGGAGAATTAGAAAATACTGAAACTGTTTACATGTATTATACCATAATACAATATGAATATGGTGAATAAATATACTATCGAGACTCATTATATAATTTGAATTATTTCAAATGTATATGGAATATGTGTAATTAAGTAATAGTCTTTTAACTTAGTTTCTTAGTTATGAAGTAACCTAAGATTTGGTGATGGAGAATTAGAAAATACTGAAACTGTTTACATCTTTTATACCATAATACAATATGAATATGGTGGATAAATATACTATCGAGACTCATTAGATAATTTGAATTATTTCAAATATATATGGAATATGTGTCATTAGGTAATAGTCTTTTAACTTAGTTTCTTAGTGATGAAGTAACCTATGATTTGGTGATGGAGAATTAGAAAATACTGTAATTGTTTACATCTATTATACCCAAAATACAATATGAATATGGTGGGTAAATATACTATCGAGACTCATTAGATAATTTGAATTATTTCAAATGTATATGGAATATGTGTCATTAAGTAATAGTCTTTTAACTTAGTTTCTTAGTGATGAAGTAACCTAAGATTTGGTGATTGAGAATTAGAAAATACTACAACTATTTACATCTATTATACCATAATACAATATGAATATGGTGGGTAAATATACTATCGAGACTCATTAGATAATTTGAATTATTTCAAATGTATATGGAATATGTGTCATTAAGTAATAGTCTTCTAACTTAGTTTCTTAGTGATGAAGTAACCTAAGATTTGGTGATGGAGAATTAGAAAATACTGAAACTGTTTACATGTATTATACCATAATACAATATGAATATGGTGAATAAAAAATACTATTGAGACTCATTATATAATTTGAATTATTTCAAATGTATATGGAATATGTGTCATTAAGTAATAGTCCTTTTAACTTAGTTTCTTAGTGAAGAAGTAACCTAAAATTTGGTGATGGAGAAGAAGGAAAATACTGAAATTGTTTTACATCTATTATACCAAAATACAATATGAATATGGTGAATAAATATACTATCGAGACTCATTAGATAATTTTGAATTATTTCAAATGTATATGGAATATGTGTCATTAAGTAATAGTCTTTTAACTTAGTTTCTTAGTGATGAAGTAACCTAAGATTTGGTGATGGAGAATTAGAAAAATACTATAACTATTTACATCTATTATACCATAATACAATATGAATATGGTGGGTAAATATACTATCGAGACTCATTAGATAATTTGAATTATTTCAAATGTATATGGAATATGTGTCATTAAGTAATAGTCTTTTAACTTAGTTTCTTAGTGATGAAGTAACCTAAGATTTGGTGATGGAGAATTAGAAAATACTGAAACTGTTTACATGTATTATACCATAATACAATATGAATATGGTGAATAAATATACTATCGAGACTCATTATATAATTTGAATTATTTCAAATGTATATGTAATATGTGTCATTAAGTAATAGTCTTTTAACTTAGTTTCTTAGTGAAGAAAGTAACCTAAGATTTGGTGATGGAGAATTAGAAAATACTGAAACTGTTTACATCTATTATACCATAATAAAATATAAATATGGTGAATAATTATACTATCGAGACTCATTAGATAATTTGAATTATTTCAAATGTATATGGATTATGTGTCATTAAGTAATAGTCTTTTAACTTAGTTTCTTAGTGAAGAAGTAACCAAA
>CATIWC010003086.1:0-66494 GCA_948472305.1 Vicia faba
GCTGGAAAGTCATTAATGGTCCACGTCAATGCATCTCGCAAAGTAAAGTTTTGTTTACGGGATATATCATAAGACTATTATCCAATCTACAACCTCTTCAAATCATCAATTAAAGGTTGTAAGTACACGTCGATTCTGGATTTTGGATTGGACGACCCTGGAATGACACACGTCAAAAACATGTATGGTTTTGTCATGCACATCTTAGGAGGGAGGTTGTAAGGAGTTACAACAACTGGCCAACAAGAATACGCACTTCCCGACGCTTGGACATATGAGGCAAAACCATCAGAGCATAATCCAAGCCTGACATTTATAGTTTCTGCGGCAAAATCAGGATGTGTCCGATCAAAGTGCTTTCATGCCTCACCATCGGATGGATCTCTCATAGTACCTGAACTTGTTTGGTTTGTATGATGCCATGTCATTTGACTTGCACTGTGCATTGAAGCAAACATTCTTTTTAACCTTGGCATTATCGGAAGATAAAACATGGACTTTACTGCTACACGCTTTTGCTTGCTGTTAATGGCTCTACTGCAAACTTGATATCTTGGGACTCTTACAAAACTTACATTCCTCCAACAATCTATCTTGAGTACCAAACTCGTTGTCATAAAACAACATGCAAACCACTAATGCAACAATCAATATTTCTTACTTTTAAACCTAACTCCGACACCCACTTCTTCGCATCATAAAAACTTGTAGGGAAGTTGTCTTTTATTAAAAACTATATGATAACAATTATATAGTAAAAATTATTTTAATATATAAATATATATATATATATATATATATATATATATATATATATATATATATATATATATATATATATATATATATATATATATATATATTTATATATATATATATATATATATATATATATATATATATATATATATTATATATATATATATATATATATATATATATATATATATATATATATATATATACTGTTTTTTATTTTAAAAATATATTGTTAAAATATATTTATAAAACTATTTTAATATTTTTTTATTTATATTATATATCTGTTTTTATTAAATATATAAAATTGTTTTTATTATTAAAATATATTGTTAAAATTATTTACTATATTTAATATTTTTTCTATATTCTATTTAAAAATATATATATTAATAAAATTACTTTTCTACATTTATTATATTTAATACATTGTCAAAATTAAAACTTATATATATATATATATATATATATATATATATATATATATATATATATATATATATATATATATATATATATATATATATAATATATATATATATATAATATATATATATATATATATATATATCTATTCTTAAATCTCCTTCAACTTCTTGTACAATTCTTTTGTTGAGTCTTCCTTTTAATCTCTTCAATATTTTGATAAAAAAACATAAATCAATATATCATAAAACATAATTAATCTAAAACAAAAATATTAAAAATAAATTGAATAAATATTATACTTTTGTTACAAAATAAATTTGGAATTGATAATGAATTTGAAATTGATTATGGAAGAATGGAATAATATAGAAGAGGGAAAAAAGAAAAGAGAAGAGAGAAAGAAGAAAATAGAGAGGATGAAGAAACACAAATGGTTTCTAGAAAGAGATGACGCATGTTTATTAGCCAATCAGTGACGTGAATATCATGTTGCAACCTTGCCACGTGATATTCACGTCGTAACACCCAATGTTATAATTTAAATATTAGCCAATCAGCGACGTGAATATCACATCGCAACTTTGTCACGTGATATTCACGTTGCAACCCCTATAACCGTTATATTTTTACAGTCAACCTGCACGTTTCATAATGACATCTTGTCAAAGGTAGTATTTTTTTCCTCTATAATATTTGCGACGTGTTTAACACGTCACAATAATTTTTTTTTGAAATTTTTGAAATATTTAAAATTCCCTCTTTAAAACGCCTGAAGCTTAACATTTTTTATTCTACTTTTTATGTTGTGACGTGTTTCCCACATCGCAACTTTTTTATATAAAAAAAATACGGCGCAAACCAAGCCTTACTTTTATTATTTAAATTATAAAATAATTTAGCGACGTGATCTACTACTAAATTTTAGTGACATGATAATCACGTTACTAAATCACGTCACTGAGGAGTATATTTCTTGTAGTATATTTTGTTTATCAACAAATTAAAATAAATATAGATTTTAAAAATGAAAAGTAAAAAATAATCATATTAAACGAAATGGATCTTAGATGATCTATCAGACACAAACACAACATGAGTATCAGATGCGACACGTATCCGATACGACGATGCATTACTAACTAAATAATACAAGGTACACTGCGTTTATATAGAGAAAGAGAAAAAAAAACAATGATACATTGACAATGTAAAATAGTTTTACATTTTCAATCAATCACAATCATGTATTTAATTATACTCTACTTTTAATTTTAAATTTTTTTTAATAATATATCAGATTGCTGATTTTCTTTTGGTTGAATGTACAAAAAAAAAATTATAAATTTAAAACTAAATACTTAATTAAATTATTGAAAAATTATATTAATAATACTTATAATTAATATGAATTTCAAATATTAAGAATTGAAAGAAAGCAACGTTAGGATATAGTACCACTTATTATAGGAATGGAAAAGAAATATTGAGAATTGAAAAATTATTACTAATAAAAGATATAATTAATATGTTACCAAGTGATACGTATTATAGGAACTGAAACGTAATGAATAAACTTATATATTGAGAATCGAAAAGAAATCTTTGAAATTAAAACCAGTAATTATTAGGAAAGATTTAAATATGGCTATAAATCACCATTAAAAAGTGTTATTAGGAAAATTTTCATTAATTGAAATCAGCTTAAAAAAACACGGAAATATTTTTAAGTTGATACATATTGACCCTAGCAACTTGCACACTTTAACAGTCTGACCAAATTCAATCTCAACCACTCAATGAAAAAATATAAATTGAAGCATATATTCCATTCGTTCCATATTCATGTTGTTACCAGATGCAACAGTTCATACTGATAAAATTCTATTTTTTAACAAGGTTATGTAAAATACCATAAAAGAGTAGATTTCAAAGAACTCCTATAATACAATCTTGTTGACACTGCCATTTGATCACTACTGTGTTGGTAAATTGTCTTGAACTATTACAACAACTTTTTCTAAAAGAGTAATTTGGTTAGTTTGATAATTCATCCGAACAACTTAACAGAGCCCACGTCGAAGGGGATTAAAGTTAATTTCATTATGTTGGATTTAGATAATTTGACATACGTTTCCACACTCTTTTTGCATCAAGTCAGCTTCAGTGTTCCTTTTCATTCTTTCCTGTAGCTTCACAAACTAAAAGGTTTCCCGACTCCCCCAAACGTTTGATAGATCTTCAATATATGGACAGGTGATTGATAGGGTAAATGATTAATACTTGTATTATTATCAACAACACTCTAAGGATAACTCCCTGCAAAGTTAGTTACATAAATAGAGAAATACAACTTGTTGCAGACAAAGGAAATAACTACTAAACCTTTTAGAATATGCCTAAGTGTCTAGCTGTCCTATCATATACTCAGAGTTCGAACCATTACAATAATTTTGCACATTGTGATATTATTCATAAGAGATTATTGTCTGGCACAGTATAAGGATTGGTGATGAAATCGAAAATCTTAAAATGTTCTAGTATGGAATTGAGATCGTTATGCACCCAAAGTTCAGAAAATCGAACCATGTAACAAAATCACAGTTTTGACTAACTTGTAAGATACTAATACACTAATATCTTTCTATTATAATTTAATTTCCACTTTCCACAAGATTCATGATTTAACTTTTAAACGAATAATAAAAAACAAATTTCAAAGAGGAAGTCAGAAGATGAGTATTGATGATGAATAAACATGATTTCTACCTTTGTGCAACCTGGTTTTCTCCTTTGACCTACTTTCACCACCCATAATGTATCATCGAACAACTGTAGAAACTGGTGCAATAACTTCTGAAGAATTTCATGAACCTGCAAACATAGCTCACGCGTTGGTACAAGAACCAACGTTATTGCCAACAAACCAATTAAATATGTGAAATTGATAACTACTTTTGCACACTATAAAACAGTGAAATTGATAGGTTAGATAGACAAAACTTCCATGAATTAGTTTGACATGTGGTTTTGATGATGCAATTATCTTCAATAACGTGTTTTTCATTTTTTTCACTTAAAAATTCAAGCTTTCAAAATATCGAATAATCACATCTATTACAGCCTCCATGACTAATTACAAGTTTGATCATAGTCCAAGATCAAAGAGCCTTGTCGTGGGACGTTAGAAAAGCAAAATTATTCAACATCAATTGCGACTTCACTGCTGAATTTTGTTCTCAAACTCTCAAAATGATCCTATATTGTTCAGTCATGTCAATATGTTATCACTAAAATAAGAAAGTATTTATACCAATTTTAGTAAAGATGAAGAACTACGCGACTACATGCTCACCAAATACAAGGGTCCATTGGCTTGGAAGCTGAAACTCCAAAAATTAATGCAGTCCAAACAAAATGTCTAAATTCAGAAGCCAATATATCAAAATTCAATCCAATTTAAAGAAGTTTGATCCAACAACTTCAACTCAAAATTAATCATATAAATTAGATTTTAATTTCTTATAATAATAGTTATTGGAAAAAGTGATCATACCAAAACTTTTGCAACAATCAAGGTTGATATCTTTCTCATTTAAGCCACTGCATTAAAAATCAATTGCATCGATAGATTAGTAATAAAATCAATTTCGTCAATAGATTAGTAATAGAAGGGATTAAGAGGATATTTTTAGTGACAATATCTATGGCAATGTACTCCAGGGCAGCATAGCCACATGTTCTTATAATTTGTGTTGATACATGAGCCAATAAACGCAATACGTAAACATGACGGTGTTGTACCCTAAATTTCACCCTGAACCTTTTCAGTCGCACTTTCATATCATACTTTGTCATTTGGTCACAATCATTAATAAATAGCTTCATTCATCATATTTTCATCCTATCTTTAAATTTGCTCTTATGTTGTTGACTAACTTCTAATCAAAATACAAAAAAAAATGTCTTTGTCTCTCTATATTTGTGTTTTGTAGGTACCGAGGCAGCGCATCTGACAAATAAAGTTTTCCGGTATTATTTTCCTAAAATCTCTGTTTGCAAAGTAAAATAATTAAAAAATTTCATTTTTTTCTCTGTACAATCGATTGCACATAGTGAAAATTTTGAAAAAATCAGCAATTTCAAGTTTGTCAATTTTGGCTCCAATTTTTCTTCATTTTTTGAAAGATACATCATTAATTCAAAATTTGGCTCCAATTTTTCTTTTTTTGAAAGATATATCATTAATTCAAATTTTGGCTCCAATTTTTCATTTTTTGAAAGATATATCATTATTTCAAATTTTGGCTCCAAGAATTAATTACCAAACCACCACTAATCCCAAGCCTAAATTCTATAAATAGAGCCCCCATTTCATTCAAATTTGAAGCTTTTGATAACCAAACTCATTTTGCTAAAAAAATCTCTCAATTCTCTCCATCTACCAAATTCACCCAAAGCTCCATTTTCAAAAAAGTTAGTAAGCTTTGCCTTGAAGCTTACTAATCTTTGAGCTAAATCATCATCCAAACACTTTTTCTTCATCAATTCTCTACATCCAAGCTTGGGCAATTGATTCTTGGGGTTGAATTGAAGCAAATTCATGAAGTTGTTTTGATAATTCTCTAGATCTACCTTTGGTAAGTTAGACTTTTAATCTTTCACAATATGATCTCTTGTTGATCTTTGGGTGTGATTCATTGAGCCCTGTTTTGTGATTCCATTGGTGCTATTTTCTCATAATTTGATAGAATTTTCGTGCTCAATTGAATCCATGATCATAAGGTGTTTGATGAAAAGTTTGAACAAGAATTTGGCCTTTTAAAATGCAGTTTTCTGACTTTAACAGGGTTCAATCGATTGTTTTTTTAGTGCAATCGATTGTCACAGCAAAATTTTGCGTTTTTTTTGAAAAATTGCATTGATACAATCGAGAAATCGATTGTAACAGAATAAAAATTATTTTTCTGCCTTATTTTGGGGCTGTTTTAATCCATCTATCTTTTTCTACTCACTCCTTTTGATTGTTGATTTGGATTGCAATTTTAAATATCCAATTTCTCTTTAAATTCAATGGATTTTGGATGTAGATGAAGTTGGATAAATGTTCATTAATTCAAATCTACCAAAGAGTGAATTATTCAATTCATTTTTGGTGCTTTGGATTAATGATATGTTTAGTACTTTAACCCATCTAGATGAGTGATTGAATTTAAAGATGAAAGAAATTTGAAGTAGTGATCCAAATTAGCTTATCACTCCCCTCCCTCTTCATCTCATCCCTTTCTTTTTTATCCGTGCTACATGTTAAGTGATGATGATCTCTATATCATTTATCCAAACATGAAGTACATAGATTGCTATTGACCGACCTCAAAATAGGTGTGACTTCTACATAAGTCAACTTATGATTGCTTAACATTATGCTCAATTTTGTCCCGGTTCGAGTAAATGATCATTCGTGGCCCAAACCTATGTTTGCAAACCATAGTATGTTAATTTAAACCCTTTGATCCAATAACCTTTAGATTCATTGTTAGAAGGCTTTGGTTCTACCAATCCTCCAATGGATCTTCATCAATTTTGGTCAACGCAGATCGCTTAAACATCATTGATCATTAAATGTTTCCTTGAGGATTCCTAAATGGATGATATACTTGACAAAAAGCAAATGCAACTTGTTGTTGAGAGGCTTTCGTTCTACCAATCCTCTAATGAGTTCCAAATGCAAGTTTCAAGATGGTCATCCAACTAACCACTAATTTCTAACAATTGACTTTACTTTGTGCTTTTTATTTTATGCTCTTTACTTTATGTATCATTTACTTTAGCATTTATATTTCATGTTATTTTCATCTTTGCTCACTTGATCATTTACTTTTATGCCATTTTTATTTTGCTCACTTCAACTTTTCTTTTCCTTTTGAAAATACTTAATAATCAACATGAAACATAAAAAACATTAATGATACTTGGACTATTTGGTTACTATCCTTGGCATTATAGAGTATTGGACTTCTTGGACTTAGGAATAGAAACATTGGCTTATGTTGGAGACCTTGTGACCTTAATTGATATTTTTCCTGGAGTTCTTGGGGTTCACCCCAAGACATTGGGTTATTTCTTTGTTTTGTGTGCATGTTATTGTGATTACATACTTTGTCTATAATCTGGAATTCATCTATATATAGCCGTTACTCTGTCCAATTTTTATGAAGACTTAATGCAATTAAAGCTTGGTTTTCTCAAGAGGTTTGGTATCCTTTCTTGGTTTCAATCCAAAGAATGAGAATTCTATCTTGACTCATAATGCTAAGTGTTGGCTTCTTGTTGGTTAGATGGTTCTTCTCCCTAGCTTTTACCTTATGCTTTAGGATAGTCCCTTCATCTCCTCCCATCTTCTTTAATTTTCAAAACCTTCTCATCTTTTTTAAAATCTTCTTTGTTTATAAACTCGAACCGCTTTCATAATAAACCTCGACCTTGTTGAGTGCCTTTTCTTTTAAAACTTCTTTTCTTGAAACAAACTTCAATTCATTTAATCATACTTTGACATTTCTTTTTAAAATTAACAAAAACAATTCAACTCATTAAAACTCTTTTGTGCGCTCGAGCACCCTTTTACCATTCAAACCTTTTTTCAAGATGAGACATGATTCATTGATAGTCGAGCAACATTCTCATATCCGTATGGTTATAAAGGTGTCAACTTTTCCACTTTAGTGCTAGAGGCGTTCTGAAACCCTCACTCTTGCTGACGCAGGGTCCATCTTTCCCACACCTTGTGGACGTTAGTCGAGATTCCTCTCTTAACAATGACGACTTGTTTCCTTATTTAAAATCATTCAACAGACAAGTCCTTTCTAGCCAAACTATGGTGCTCTGACTTTCCCATTGCACGAGGGAGTACATAGGCACTAAGTCTTATGACCCAAGGCAAGAAACAAAAATAATAAAAAACATTTCATTTTGTATGCAAATACTCATTCATTCTTTTCCTTTAGCAAGTAAACCTTTACATGATACTCCTTTTTAAAAGAAACCAAAGAAAATGGATCCTGCAGAGTACCGTAGATGCTTGGGGTGCTAATACCTTCTCTTTGCATAACCGACTTCCGTACCTCGATCTCTGATCTTTTATTTCATTGTGAGTTTTGTTTTCTTTTTTCCCATTTCCCTTTGGAAACAATAAAATGCGATGGAGACTTCATTGTGTTGAGATAAGTCAATTGATGGATTAATCTAAAATATTTACCACTACATCTCTTTACATATCATTACTGTCGCAATTTAGCTCATCTCTGCTCGTCTCTCTTATCGACGGCGATTTTGTGCGCGACAGAAAAAGTGGCGACTTCACTGGGGATAAACTGACCTATTACTGGTCCATTTCTAAGTGGGTCAATCCTAGCTTTGTTTGTTTCTTTCCTATGAGTGTTTATATATTATTTTACTTGCTTTTTATTACTTCCCATTGTGATATATATATATATATATATATATATATATATATATATATATATATATATATATATATATATATATATATATATATATATATATGTTTGTCTGGATTTTCCTGGTTTTCAGGGGCTTGGTGATTTCTTATAAGTCTTCTACCCGGACTTTGGGCAAACTTAAGATAGGACAGGCGGTATAGTCATGTTAATTTTGAGGGAGTAATCCCAAAAAAGGAGACATGAGATCCCCCACTCAGTGGAGGCCCCTTTGACTGTAGTGTCGTTTACTGAGTAATCGAGAAGACGTACTGCTTTTGACCTGGGAGCCTACTGAAGCTGAGGACCGTAGATGACCTAACCCATCTTGGCCTTTTAGGTGTAATGCAGAAGCTATGATGGTGTAATCCGAAAATGGTTGTCACGCGATGCTACGCTCGGACGAGTTTTTCCTGAGAATATTACTAATTACCAAGTTAATTGGGACGTTGGTAATATACGAAGGAAGGATGAAGACTCTGGGAACCTCTTAGAACCTTGTTCGGAAGGTGAAAATCGTTAGTCCATACCTTATGGGTTATACCTTTGACTCCAGGATCGTGACTCTGAACCATGTGATCCTGTTACTGTGCAGTGCATTGCATAACATTGCATATCATTTGCATCCTCTGCATCATTCTACATACATCCAGGTTGTTCAGGATCTTATTCTCAGTTTCTTCTTTCTTCCAGTTAGTCATCTACCGTCAAGCTGATTCCTCAACATAACTACGGGACTAGAGCTGCTGTCAGATTTAGAATGGAAAACCAAGAACAACACAACATGGAAGTCAAAATGGAAATCGAAGAGTTGAAGTCAGGCATGGCCAAATTTACTTAGATGATGCAAGTCCTGATTTCCAGAGGAGAGCCACCTCAAAGGACTGTGATATCTGAAATCCCAACTGCTGTTGTTGACACTCAACCAATCTACCATACATCTACTGCATGGCCATAGTTTGGGTTACCTCAGAACTACTCTCCGCATGTTGAAATTACTTCAATGGTTGGACAGTCTTCCCGGCCATTTTTTCAAGCTCCAGTTTTCACTGAACCTCAGCCAATCGTTCATACTGCATCTCGTTAACCTGCTTCACATGATGCTTTTGGGAGCCCTCTCTTTGAGTACCATGCTGCTAGTCCTCGAAGTGTGAGTCAGGGATACTTTGGTGAGTTTGAAGAGTTCAAAGAACAATATCAGACTTTAGAGAAGAGACTTAGAGCTATGGAAGGAAATGAGTTCTTTAGTGTTAATGCTAACAACATGTGCCTAGTTTCTGATCTGGTTATGCCTGCAAAGTTCAAGACTCCCGAGTTTGAGAAATACCGGGGGCACACTTGTCCAAGAATTCATTTGGTGATATACTTTCGAAAGATGTCTTCTTACACAAAGAACGACAAGTTGCTTATCCATTGTTTCCAAGATAGTCTGAGTGGAGCTTCATTGAAATGGTATACGGGACTTGAGAAAGGTTGTATCTAATGCTTCCAAGATCTTGTTGATGCTTTCATAAAGCAATACAAATAAACCTTAACATGGAACCTGATCGTCTCCAACTGCAAAATATGTCTCAAAATGAGAAATAATATTTCAAGGAATACGCTCAACGATGGAGAGAATTGGCATCTCAAGTTAAACCACCTCTGGTAGAGAAAGAGCTAACTGGATTGTTCATGGATACTTTGTCCCATTTATTTTGGGAGGAGATGATTGGTAGTGTTTCCTCCAGTTTCACCGACCTGGTGACTATTGACTAAAGATTAGAAGAAAGAGTCAAGAACGGTAAAGTGTCTAAAGCTGGTGAATCTTCTAATGGTGCAAAGAAATACCTTGGGAACTTTCAGAAGAAGAAGAAATAGGTAGAAGCCAATGCTGTCTCGACTGAGAGAATAAGACCTCATTGTAGGCCTCAATATATTGATCAATCACAAGTAGTAGTTGTTACTCCTGCGGTCAATGCTCAACCAGTTCAGATTCCTCAACAACCGAATATTGCACAAAATTAGAATCGTTATGTAGGGAATATGAGTCAATTTGATCGCATCCCTATGACATACAATGAATTGTATCCCACAATGGTGCAGAAGGGCTTGATTATAACTAGGTGTTGGCTGAAGATTTTGATAGTGTTATTTAGAATTCAAAAAGAGCTAGAAGTTCTGATCGAAATGGAATTAAAACACCACGCTTCGAAATTGCAGAAGCAGTGTTTCGAATGAGTGTGTCAAAGCTTGAAGTTTCGAACGGTGATCATGGGAGCGTATCTAAAGGGGTCTCGAAACAGCAGCGAAGCTAGATCTGAGAAGAGCGTTCGAAACAGAGAAACACCAAAGCATTTAAAATTTAAATGAAAGCGGGACTTTCAAAGTTTGAAAGTTATGTGTTGGAGCATTTGGGGACACGTGGAAAGATGAAAGGAGCATTGTCTTGCATGTTCGAAACGTGGCATGATCTTGTAGCGAGACCGTTAGGGTCGAATTAGTATAAATAGAAGTCTTAGTGTTAGGATTTCAGTGTGTCATATCTGTTATACAAAATACTCAATAACATTCAAACTACCACATGGCAAGGGAAACGAATGCAAGAGAGATGTATGTATGATAGCACCATGTATTTCTAATTTAATAAAAGCCTTTTTACTATTTCCAGCACTTTCCTTCTTTTTCTTTCTGTCGAATAACATTTGCAAGTTTCTTTATCTACTGTCTTTTCATTTCAAAATCTTTTCTTCAAAGTTTTACATTTTACTGCTTTCTTTATATTTCGAGCACTCTATATTTCAGAGAACTTTTACGCTCTCAATATCTTTACTTTCAAGTATTATTCTTCAAACATGTACTTTCACTTAAAGTCATTTCTAGATTTCTTGCATTAAACGCTTTCTTTACATTTTAAACTTCCACATTTCAGAAACCTTTTGTGTTAAATGTTTTATGGGTCGAAACCAGTTACTTCATTTTCCATACAGTTTTATATGTCTTTTCAATCAGCATTACGATTAGCAATTATTCGTATAACTTAGTTTTCACATACATTTTGACCACATTTTTAAACTCTTAGAGAGAGGGATCGAAGTAAACCAAACATTTGTACAATAGCACCCATGAATAATTGTTCGATTGTGAGAGTAACCTTGATATCCAAGGAGTCCTAGGATCAATCTAGTCGATCCTGTGAGTTACCAAAGAGATTGAGTAGCGTTAATAAAGATTATTCGATAGTTTGGAAGACTAGCGGTTGTTTACCAGAAATCACTGGAAACAAATTGGCACACCCGGTGGGACCAATAGTTGGATATCAGAATTAAGGATTGTCGAGACATAGCCATCCCAGAAACGTAGGAACCTAAGAAGTTTGCTGTTTTATGAACCTGAGAAGTGGTAAGATAACCAACAGCAACCAACCTTTATCCAGAAGAAAACGTTTGGACAAAATGTCTAATTCAGACAATCAACAGGGAGACCAAGGTGGCCCACAGGCAACAGGCACTAACGCGTCCATTTCGAGCGGAGCATCTAATGTAATCCCTTTGAATGCACAGGCTGTTGCATCTTCAACCAGTAACATGGCCACCAACGGAGTAAGTGGCGTATCAACCAACAGTTCGATCTTAGGAAATACTGGAACTATGGGCTACCCTGGGGGATTCGTTCCGCCACCTGGGACACAATCCCATTTCGCCACTCCATCAACTAGACCACCCGGCTTCGATGGGAATAGAATTAGAAGTTCTTCTTACGGAATGCCAACATCTTTTATGGCAGGTTTACACAATTCCACATCGAATTCATCCCCACAACTAGGATCTGGGTCCGGGGCAAACCAATTTATGTCAAATAACCAAGGGTCAGTGGGTTATAGCACGTTGCCTACCCTAACCACAGATAACCAGTTGGCTTTTAGGCAATTGATGGATGAAAGCAACCACAATATGATAGGGGTGTTAGCGCAAACCATGCAGGAAATATTCGCCCCAATAGTTCAGAATGTGACTGTGACGAACAGGGAAAACGCTGACAATATGAGTCGAATAGCAGATTTCTTTGCTCCCACAGAAAGGCGTAGGCAGAACCAGGCGGGATTTCGAACAAACGTGCCTGTTATAGAACAAATTGCCAACGACCCAATTCATAGACCACCCAGAGAAGAGGTTAACTTAGGGGCCAGAGCACCAAGGTTAGAAGCCCCAATAATTCCGGGTCCACAAAGGGAAGTTATGGAACCAGGGGCAAGGATCGAAAGACCAGAAGCCCCAGAATTTCGAGGAGAACAACCTAGGGGAGTTGTTTTGGTTGGTCGAAACCAAGATGCCGATGCTGTCGTTCATAGGATTCGAAACGATAACATCTTGGCAGAAAATAATCTGACCACCATGATAGAGAGGATCATGACCCAAAACGGCCTCAATATGGGAATGAGGAGGCCAAATTACGCTTCTCCTATATTAGATTGTATAATGCATACTGATTTACCAAGGGGATACAAAGTCCCTAAATTTACAAAGTTCGCTGGGGATACCAACGAGTCAACGGTCGAACACATAGGGAGATATTTAACCGAAGCGGGGGATATAGCCAATAATGAAGATCTCAGAATCAAATACTTCCCAAGTTCCTTGACAAAAAATGCCTTCACTTGGTTTACCACGTTGCCTCCTGGGTCTGTTGATACTTGGACCCTTTTAGAGAGATTATTCCATGAACAATTTTACATGGGACAATCGAAAATAAGTCTGAAGGAATTGGCCAGTGTTAAGAGAAAGTTCACTGAACCCATTGATGACTATTTGAATAGATTTAGGCTGTTAAAATCCAGATGTTACACAGTAGTGCCTGAGCATGAGTTAGTCGAAATGGCCGCTGGGGGATTGGATTACTCTATTCGAAAGAAATTAGATACTCAGCATTTGAGGGATATGGCTCAGTTAGCCGATAGGGTTCGACAGGTCGAAAGACTAAAAGCCGAAAAAGCCCGAGTCTTTAAGAATAGTAAGAAAGAAAGGATTTCCTATGTTGGAACTGAGGAAGTAGAAGAATATCCTGAATTCGAATTCGAAGAGGTCGAAATCGACCTCGCTGAATTAAAACAGGCCCCGCCTTACTCCTGCAAAATGTTAGTTCCTACGAAAGGGAAAGATATTGTTGAAAATGAGAAAAGTGATAAGTTTCCAAAGAAGGTTTACACCTTCGATGTCACTAAATGTGACGAAATCTTTGACTTGCTTGTCAAAGATGGCCAACTAATTGTGCCATCAAATGTCAAAATACCCCCTTTGGACCAGAGGAAGAAAAGGGGATTTTGCAAATATCATAGTTTCCTAGGCCACAAGACCTCACAATGTTTTCTTTTCAGGGATTTGATTCAAAACGCAATCAAAGACGGTAGATTAAAGTTTGCTGATAAGGTGAAGATGAAAGTGGACGAAGATCCTTTGGACGTCGCTGACACCAACTACTCCGAGCCTGCATGCATTGGAGAGGTCAACATGGTGGAAATTGATCGAAGCGACACCCTAACAGGAGAGAAGGACATTGGAGTCGAAAACTGGGTGATGGTCGAAGTCAGCGAGGAAGTCATTGAAGGCATCCAGAATACACCAGACACTTCGATTGCTGGACCTGTGGCTGTTGCAGGAGAAACCCAGGCTACTGAAGGCCAAGGGGATCACAACGAAGGATTTACACAAGTCACTGAGGGCTTGAGGTTGGAATTAGAGAAAGTCCAAATTACGCAGCCAGTCCCCTCTCAGAAGGAAATATGGGACACTCTAGGGGAACCCAGTGGAAAATATGACTATCTGGTCAAATATTCTGCCCCAGAAAGTTCGAGGGTCCAGATCAAAGATATAAAGCCCACAGGATGGGGCGATGACGAAACAAAAGAGGGGGATTTGGAAATAAATATGGTGGACATGGAAAGACCCCGTTCTGAGATGAAGGAAGTGGAAAAATACTTAGAAAAAGAAAAGCATAGGATGGGGGACAATCACACTGGAGATGATACTCTCAAAGACTATCTCATGTCATGCCACAAAGGAGATCCAGGCATGATACTGTGCCCTAGGTGCAGCATCCTCTGCAACCAAAGAATTGCTGCAAACTTCGAAAGGGTACAGAGGGCTCGAACTGGCAACAATTGGCGCCAGGATAACCAACTTTTTAGATGCTACCCCAAGGCTGGAGAGAGTTTATTGGAGTTTGTTTTTCGCTGCTACAAGGGGGCAACTAAGTGCTTGGTGTGCCCAAGATGTTCTGCTGTGTATGACCAAAGCATGGCTAGGGCCTTCGAAACGATCCCCTTCGCCCCTTGCTGGAGCCATCAAGAAACTGCCCAGATGGGTCCGCGTTTCGACGGCAGATACAAACAGTGAAGACCTGATAGCCCTCACCCCAAAGTTGCTCGAAGAGTGACTTTCAAACTCCCTGCTGAAGTACCAACCGATAGATGGCTGCAAGCCAGAAATGACAAAGGCAAAGACAAATGGAGGAATGCTGAACGAAATGCACGCCATGCTGTGACATACAGGAGGCAATTCAACACACAAAAAAGGGAGGAAGTCAGATTAGAAAATTACAAAGGAAGGAACCCCATGTCAAGATCCCAGTGGCGCAGACAGCAAAGGATTCGAAAGGCTGAAAGAGAAGCTGTGGCAAACAAAGGGGATACTTCAACAAAGATACAAGGTGAATCGAGCACCAACAAACCAAAAAGTCAGACGGAAGAGAAACCTCCAGTCAACAGAAGGCTTTTTTCTGAAGACCAACAAGACGGACCAAAGGAATACACTCCAGGCCCGGAAGAGGACGAAGATATGATAACAGATAACTTCGAATCGGAGGGGGAGTCTTCATTTAACCTGAACTGTAACGTAGTGTCTGTGCTTCCCTGCGAATTCGGGCAGGAAACCGAAATCAATGAGTATGAGGAAGAAGACACCACAGATTTAATGAAACATAGGCCCGTATGCTACTACGTGATGGACAATGGGGCTGTTGAAGAACAAAATGCGTTCTTCGAACGACCAGAGCCTACAATGAAGAATCATCTCAAGCCACTTTTCATTCGGGCGAAAGTGGGTGTCCATGGTGTGAACAAAGTTCTAGTGGATGGGGGTGCTGCAGTCAATCTGATTCCCCATTTTATGCTAAAAAGGTTGGAAATCCGCGAAGGGGATATCAAGCCCCATAATATGGTTCTATCCAATTATGAAGGAAAAGTGGGTAAAACATTGGGGGTGGTCCAGTTGGAATTGACAATAGGCTCAAGTTGCAGGCCCACCATGTTTATGGTTGTCGAAGCCAAGGCCAACTATAACCTACTGCTAGGAAGAGAGTGGATCCATGGCGTGGGAACAGTTCCTTCGTCAATGCATCAACGACTAGTCCTGTGGAGAGATGACGGAATCGTGGAAAACATCGAAGCAGACCAGAGTTACTTTATGTCAACTGTCAATTTAGTTGACAAAAGGGATTATGATAAGAATCTGGCAAAGATTGCTCCATGTGTTCCAAATGATGAGATGAATGAAACTAGAAATGCCCACTACTACATGACACTTCGTCATGATGGACTTTACTGGGATAGAACAATAATCAGTAAAGAAGAGGAAGGTGAAGGTGTTATACAAAAACGGCCAGCAGGCTGGGACTTCGACAACCTTAACCATGACTGAGTCTACCTTTCTCGAAAGGATTTCGGCCTATGTGGCTGAGAATGAATCGAAAGCGGCCTTAGAGGCTGAAATAAATGAATCATTTGAAAAAACGAATGAAGTTAGTGGGGGGGGGGTTCGAAATGCTCACCCAGCGAAGAGTTGGAGATGGATCAAAGATTGGATGCCATCTATGACAAAGAACCCTTAGGCTTCGAAAGGGATCCCATAAACTCAGGTGTCAAAATGTTGGCACAGGACCCGCTCGAAGAAGTCAACTTAGGGGATGACAAAACGAAAAGAGTAACTTACGTAAGTGCTAAACTTAGCCCAGGCCTCAAGGAAAAAGTGATCGAAATCCTTAAGGAGAACAAAGATTGTTTCGCATGGGATTATGATGAGATGCCTGGTTTAAAGAGGGAGTTGGTCGAACATAGGCTGCCAATCAAAGATGGCAAGAGGCCCATCAAACAAACTCCCAGAAGATTCGCGCCAGCGGTTCTCACAAAAATTAAAGCTGAGATCGAAAGGTTGCTGCGTTGCAAATTCATCAGAACAACAAGGTACGTCGAATGGTTAGCAAACATAGTACCTGTTATCAAGAAAAATGGTTCTTTAAGGATTTGCATAGATTTTAGGGATTTAAATACTGCAACCCCTAAGGATGAATATTCCATGCCCGTGGCAGAAATGCTAGTAGATTCTGCTGCAGGATTCGAATACTTGAGCATGTTAGATGGATACTCTGGATATAACCAGATTTTCATTGCTGAAGAAGATGTTGCAAAAACAGCATTTCGTTGCCCAGGAGCCTTAGGCACCTACGAATGGGTGGTGATGCCTTTTGGTTTAAAAAATGCTGGGGCAACTTATCAAAGGGCGATGAATTCAATCTTTCATGACTTTATCGAAACCTTCATGCAGGTGTACATTGATGATATAGTCATCAAATCTATATCTGCAGAAGCACATTTGCATCATTTAAGCCAATCATTCGAGCGAATGAGAAAACATGGCTTAAAAATGAATCCCCTTAAATGTGCATTTTTTGTGCAGGCTGGAGATTTTCTTGGTTTTGTGGTCCACAAGAAAGGAATTGAAATCAACCAGAACAAAACCAAAGCCATAATGGAGACGAAAGCACCTGCGTCAAAAAGGGAGTTGCAATCTCTACTAGGGAAAGTTAACTTCTTCAGAAGATTCATTTCGAACCTGAGTGGAAGGACTCAAGCTTTCTCTCCGTTACTTCGTCTGAAGCAAGGTCAAGCCTTCGAATGGAACGAAGCTCACCAGGAGGCGTTTGACAAAATAAAAGAATATCTTTCTCAGCCTCCTATGTTGTCTCCACCATCATGGGGGAAGCCCATGAGATTGTATATATCTGCCTCTGAAGTTAGCATAGGTAGTATGTTAGCACAAGAGGATAACAATGGCGTCGAAAGAGCCATATACTATCTAAGTAGAGTGCTGAATGATGCAGAGACCAGATATAGCAATTTAGAGAAGCTATGTCTCTGTTTGTATTTCTCTTGTATGAAACTCAAGTATTATATAAAACCTGTTGATGTTTATGTTTCGTCTCACTTCGATGTCATTAAACATATGCTTTCAAAGCCAATAATGCATAGTAGAGTTGGAAAGTGGGCTCTGGCCTTAACAGAATATTCATTGACGTTCATGCCCTTAAAAGCTATGAAAGGTCAAGTGATTTCTGATTTCATTGTGGATCATTCGTTGGTTGAGCAGACAAGCATGAGTTACGTCGAAATGCAACCATGGAAATTGTACTTTGATGGTTCAACCCACAAGAATGGAAGTGGTGTTGGAGTCCTTCTAATTTCTCCTGAAGGAATTCCAACAAAATTCAAGTATAAATTGGATGGCCCTCGTTGTTCGAACAACGAAGCTGAGTATGAAGCGCTCATTGTTGGACTTGAAGCTTTGTTGGAATTGGGGGCAACCAGAGTCGAAATTAAAGGAGATTCTGAGTTGGTGGTCAAACAAATCACAAAAGAATATAAGTGCATAAAGGAAAATCTAATGATATACTTCGTCATAGTCAATAGGCTATTGAGAAAGTTTGAATACATGGATATTCAACACATACCAAGATTAGAAAACCAAGAAGCAAATGACTTAGCGCAGTTGGCTTCAGGTTATAGAGTATCTACCAAGAATCTTAAGGATTTGGTCGAAATAAGGGGAAGAGTTATGGCTACTAGATTCACACCATCGGATCTGGAAAGTATGAGATTGGGATATGCCGAGAAACAGGGATTCGAAATTCTAGCCATAAATACTTTGTCAGATACAGATTGGCGAAGTCCATTAAAGAGTTATTTAGCAGACCCAACTCTAAAAGTAGATAGAAAAACAAAATATAGAGCATTGTCATATCTCCTCATGGGGAACGAATTGTTCAAAAAGACCCAAGAAGGTGTTTTATTGAAATGCCTAGGAGAAAGTGAGGCATATTTAGCATTGTCTGAAGTCCATAATGGGGCATGTGGGGCACACCAAGCAGGCCATAAAATGAAGTGGTTGCTATTTCGATATGGTTTGTATTGGCCTAGCATGCTCAAAGATTGCATAGACTTTGCGAAAGGATGTGAGGAATGTCAGAAACATGCAGGAATTCAACACGCCCCTGCAAGTGAGCTACATTCGATCATCAAACCATGGCCATTCAGAGGATGGGCATTGGACCTGATAGGCGAAATAAATCCTGCTTCGTCCAAAGGTCAGAAATATATCTTGGTAGGAGTAGATTATTTTACCAAATGGATCGAAGCTATACCTTTGGTAGTTGCTGATCAAGAGGCAATTATCGAATTTATACAAAAGCACATTATCTATAGGTTTGGATTACCAGAAAGTATAACTACAGACCAAGGTTCTGTATTTACTAGTAGAAAGATGCAAGGATTTGCCCAAAAAATGGGGTTTAGATTGCTAACTTCAACACCATATTATGCTCAAGCAAACGGACAAGTCGAAGCGGCAAACAAAGTAATAATAGGATTAATCAAGAAGCATATTGGCAAGAAGCCAAGAAATTGGCACAAAACTCTGGACCAAGTGTTATGGGCTTGTAGAACATCTCCAAAGGAAGCCACTAACACTACTCCTTTCCAACTTACATTCGGCCATGATGCAGTGTTACCAGTAGAAATTCATCTGCAATCAGTTCGAATACAGAAACAAAACGAAATTCCAGCCGCGTTATATTGGGAAATGATGATGAATGAATTAGTTGAATTGGACGAAATTAGATTACGTGCGTTGGAGATTTTGATGAGGCAAAAAGAAAGAGTGGCCAGAACATACAATAAGAGGGTGAAGAAAAAAGTATTCGTTATTAATGACTTGGTTTGGAGAGTCATATTGCCTATGGATAAGAAGAACAAAGCATTAGGTAAATGGTCACCTCATTGGGAAGGACCTTTTCGAGTATTAAAAGTTTTCTCAAACAATGCCTACGAAGTCGAAGAACTCTTGGATGATAAACGTGTCCTAAAGGTTAATGGGAAATATTTAAAGAAATATAAACCAAGCCTGCGGGAAATTCGAATAGTAACAACGTAAACAAAATATTATAAAAAAGCCAAGATGGCAAGATAAGAATGCCAAAATGGCGTTGTTCGAATATTACATTGAAAGAACCAAAGTTATGGTCAGATAGACAAAAAATCTAGAAATAAACATTATTTTTCAATCGAGTAAAGGTACTTCGAAATGTTTCAAGTTTCTGCTGAGCAAACCGCCTGGCACCTTCCAAGGTTGCCACTTCTCCTTTAAGTTGTTCTGCAGTCTCCATTTCTGCAAGCCCCCGGTTGAGAAGCTCTTCGAATTGGTTACCTGCAGGATTAGTTTCGAAGGCTAGTTGTTGTTCCTTAGCCTCCTTAACTTTCTGCTGAAGTTCCAGAATCTGCCTTTCCCAAATAAGAATGGACTCAGCTCGAGCCTCATATTCAGTTTTTGCCTGCTTCAGATGCATAGCCTGATCTTCAGCTTCTTGAGAAAGCTTCGAAGCTTGTTCATAGGCGGCATCCATAGCAATGCGTTTCTCGTGAACCTTCTTGGCAGCAGATTCGTCTTGGAGAAGATAGCCAGTTACGTTGTCCAGCAAATTCTGAAGATCAAACAAGAGAGTACTAACTGGCAAAGAGCAGCTGGAAAGATTAACCTTGGTAAGCAGCTCCTTCATAGTATAGCAAGCAGTACTATCTTGCTTAAGCACTTCGAAGATATCCACATTGAGAATAGTTCTCCTAATTTTGTTGAGAAGAACAACTCTTTCATCTGTGGGAAGAGGATAGCTGGTTGAACTTGTGCCAGCCCTAGCGAGTGGGATGTCCCTCTGGGCCAACTTTGCCTTCATGTACCCAATAGGGTCATTTCGCCTCAGAAGTGCCAGTTCCTCGTCAGTCATTCGAGACGGAGAGGATTTGGGGAATTCCACGCGTAGGGGAACCTCGTTTGTTTCAACCTCTGGGTTTTCGTTGATTGTATCACCATCCCCTTCATTTGCTTCGTGCTCTTGGTCTTCTTCATCCTCGTCCAAATCTACCACTTCGATACCATCCTTTTCACCGCTATGTGCATTAGACTCCGTCCCGGCAGTCGAACCATCATTGTCGTTTTCCCCATCATTGGCGTTTTCCTCCTCAGAGTCTTCGTCTGCAGATTCTTCGAATCCTTGCCCAGAATCAGCTTTTTCCTCTTCAGTCTGAGTATCCTTTGGATCCTCTTGAAGAGTTTCAAGAGGGGACTTTTGAAGAACCCTTTGTGAATCCTCTGCAGACGTTTGAGGTATGGTTTCGTTCACCTCTTTCAGAGGAATGGAGGTACCTTGGTCATCTGGCTGCTCAGAAGTTCCAGCCAAAACCGCCACGTTGGAAGAACCTTTGTTTTGGACCAAATTGCTGGAGTCTCCTTGAGGAGAGGAGTTAAGCGGAACAGCAGCCCTGGACGGTGAGGTCGAAATAGTAGAAGTGGGATTCAGGATGTTCTGCAAGGAGCAGCAAAGTGTTAAAGGATGACACTCACCAAGGTAATAAGAAGTTAAACATTTTTAGAAGAAGTTCGATTTACCTGTGGCCCCTCAGAAGAGAGGTTACTAGCTATGCGTTCCAACTGTGGGTTGGAGGTCGAAGGTGGATTTTTGGATTGTGGTAAGGGAGCAGCATCCCTGGAGTCGAGTCCAGAGACACTAGTAGGAACAGTACTTTTGGGTGTAGCTTTCTTTAGCTTCTTCTTCGAAGCAGTGTTTGAGTTTCCTCCAGCAGTGAGATCTTCCCCAGTGGTACTTGGTTTCCGCTTCTTGGGAGTAGTGGGGGGAAGTTTGTTGGTCTGGACGAATTTTAACGAAGTTAGATATAAAAGGATTGAGTGAATTCGAAGCATAAAAAAACTAAGTGATTACCGTTGGAATCGGGGCACTTGTTGTTGTTGGCGTTGTTGTTGTTGGTGTAGTTGCAGCAGCAGTAGTCGTTTCGGGTGGATCAGCCTTTTCGGTAGTTTCGATGGAGGCTTGAGAGGCACTCCCTTCCTTCGATTTCGAGGCAGTGGTCTTTATCCTGATAGCTGAAAATCAAAACATTTAAAGCAAAGGTTAAAGATTTGGAAAATAAAAGATATTTGGGAGTTTTTCCCAAGCATTCGCACCTGTGCCTTGATCAGATTTAATTGACATGGCAGAAAGGTCATATCGAAGATGTCCTGGGAAATCATGAAGCCAGTGTCGAGCCCATGTCACAGTCTCAGATGGCTTTGGTTTCCTTTGAAGATATTTGAACATCTCTTTGCAAGTAAACCACCATGGATATGGGGGAAACCAAGCCAGAGCCAGTTCTGAGGTAGGTAATCTGGGAAATTTAGGTGGATGCATTTCGAATGCCAACCTATACCTATCCTCAGGTGACAGCCCTGAAGGAAGTTTTAGCTTAGAAACTTTTTGTTTAAATTTTTCCTTCAAGGTCTCAGCCGCTTGATGCACAGTGGAGTCCAAGCGTGTGGGGTCGTAAGTAGTTTCGAAGTAATTTTGAAAAGCTTTTATTTCTTTGGCATGAGTAAACATACCTTTCTTTGCTGGTACCTGCACATCGAAGGCATCAATTAGTTTCTGTCGAATAGTAAGTGTATCGAACATACAAGTTTGATAAAACTTAATCCACCACTCCAGAAATCCTTTGGCCGCGAGATGGGTAGGTTCGAAGGCTATCAGTTCAAATTGGGCAAAGCCCTGATATTGTTCTTGCTGGATCTTGGCTTCCCTTGCCTTGAAAGTTCGACCAGATGTGATGGCGCTCTCAGTCTGGAACAAAGGTTCAGGAATCAGTTGGCATAGGCCAAACTGCCTCGAAACGAAGTTTGGTTGGTAGGCAAAGAGAAGAATTTGGTTCTTAGCTGGGGTTATCCTTGAAGAGATAAGTCTAGGAAGCAAGAAAGCTCTCCACACATCTTGGATTTCCTTACTCTTGATGGCTTCTGAGAGAGCCATGGTGAACCAAGAAGGTCCATGAGCCCTCGAAGCAAAGGGCGCCATGCTCTCTTCGAACTTGTGTCTTTTTGAGAGTATCAAGATGTACTTCGAAAATTGAACCTTGAAGTCATCCTTGTCATCATTAGGGGTTAGTCTTCGAAGCCTAGTGCCTTCGACTATCCTATCACTTATTTCTGAATCTTGTTCATCTATGGTATTGGCGGTTGATAAAGAAGGTTCGAACATGGCATTGAGCCATAATTGAAGTAACCAAAATGGGCCAGCTAAAAGAATGTTTTTGGAAGTATGGGATTTGAGGCTCGAAACAGCTGACCTCAGGCTCTCATAGAGGTCAACTAAGAGTAATTCGCTTAGGCACACTTTGCGGTTTTCATGTAAATCCCTAGCTAAAGGAATGAACCTACTAGCTACCTGCAGGGATCTACTGCAGAAAACGTACCTAGACAGCCACAGGGTTAAGAAAGCAATGTGCTCTGTGTCAGACACATTATCCCCTTCAGCATGATAATGGCCGATAAATTTGGAGAAGCTGGCTAACTTGACTTCGAAGTCAATTATGCTTGAGTGCTCTTCATTGTCAGGAACATAAGTTTCCCCCACTGGCGACAGCCCAGTAATGGCTGCTATATCGAAGAAGGTTGGGGTGATCATTCCACCTGGAAGATGGAAAGTGTTGTAGGTACTATCCCAGAAGTAGAGGGACGCAAATAGCAGAGGATGACTATAGGTGAATCCAGGTTTCGATAGCTTAATAAGGTTATAAATGCCTAGTTCTTCCCATTGCTGGGATTTTTTGGCTTCTACTTTCGTAAACCAGTTTTGATAAGCAACATCAGCAGTAGGGCAAGATCGGAATGGTTTAAAATTGCTTTTTACATAATCCAAGATAAATGGGTCCTTAGGATAAACGGTTGAGGTTCCTGTGGTATTCGGATTAAGAAATTCTACTGCCCTAGGGGCATCCATTTTGTTGAATAAAGGTTTGAAGTTATAACACACGGGAAAAATGGTCCTGGTGTCCTTTAGTATTTCAAAAACTGTAAGAGGGCCATTTAAGGCTAACCTCTTACCAGCAACATGGGTAGGGATGAGTACCTGTGATGCGTACAGCATTTCTTTTTCTTTGGAAATCATTTGAGGAGCAAGAGCAGATTGGCCTTGAATGGTGACGATTTTACTCTCCATAGTTGCTCCTGTAGTTTTGCCTTTCTTCTTGGAAACTTTCTTGAGTTGGGATGATGTGGAAGAAGACATTTTTGTTGTTTGAGAGCTTAGATTGTTTATGAGAGAAGAAGAGTAAAATTCCAGAGTTTGAAAGGTTTAGAGTGTAAAGAAGGAAAAAGGAAGGTTAGATTGACGTTTTATAATAAGAAGATTAAACATCCACCGAGTGAAAGTATGATACGTGGAGATCATGGATTGGTGTGATGAAGAGGTGGCGAGAAGTTGATATAGGTAATAGGCGTGATTTTAAAAACAATCATTACTTATAACTGCACCATGCTGTGAAGTGACTTTGGGCGGTTAAGGTACCCAAAGGGTGCTATGATTGATGTGACTAGGGTCAAACGCATTAAATGCTATGATGATTCGAAGATCCTATCAAAATCTTGTATAAATGTTTAAAATAGGTATTTCTCAGAGAGATCGAAATACATATTTTAAAGGGGCAATTTGTTGGCTGAAGATTTTGATAGTGTTATTTAGAATTCAAAAAGAGCTAGAAGTTCTGATCGAAATGGAATTAAAACACCACGCTTCGAAATTGCAGAAGCAGTGTTTCGAATGAGTGTGTCAAAGCTTGAAGTTTCGAACGGTGATCATGGGAGCGTATCTAAAGGGGTCTCGAAACAGCAGCGAAGCTAGATCTGAGAAGAGCGTTCGAAACAGAGAAACACCAAAGCATTTAAAATTTAAATGAAAGCGGGACTTTCAAAGTTTGAAAGTTATGTGTTGGAGCATTTGGGGACACGTGGAAAGATGAAAGGAGCATTGTCTTGCATGTTCGAAACGTGGCATGATCTTGTAGCGAGACCGTTAGGGTCGAATTAGTATAAATAGAAGTCTTAGTGTTAGGATTTCAGTGTGTCATATCTGTTATACAAAATACTCAATAACATTCAAACTACCACATGGCAAGGGAAACGAATGCAAGAGAGATGTATGTATGATAGCACCATGTATTTCTAATTTAATAAAAGCCTTTTTACTATTTCCAGCACTTTCCTTCTTTTTCTTTCTGTCGAATAACATTTGCAAGTTTCTTTATCTACTGTCTTTTCATTTCAAAATCTTTTCTTCAAAGTTTTACATTTTACTGCTTTCTTTATATTTCGAGCACTCTATATTTCAGAGAACTTTTACGCTCTCAATATCTTTACTTTCAAGTATTATTCTTCAAACATGTACTTTCACTTAAAGTCATTTCTAGATTTCTTGCATTAAACGCTTTCTTTACATTTTAAACTTCCACATTCCAGAAACCTTTTGTGTTAAATGTTTTATGGGTCGAAACCAGTTACTTCATTTTCCATACAGTTTTATATGTCTTTTCAATCAGCATTACGATTAGCAATTATTCGTATAACTTAGTTTTCACATACATTTTGACCACATTTTTAAACTCTTAGAGAGAGGGATCGAAGTAAACCAAACATTTGTACAATAGCACCCATGAATAATTGTTCGATTGTGAGAGTAACCTTGATATCCAAGGAGTCCTAGGATCAATCTAGTCGATCCTGTGAGTTACCAAAGAGATTGAGTAGCGTTAATAAAGATTATTCGATAGTTTGGAAGACTAGCGGTTGTTTACCAGAAATCACTGGAAACACTAGGCCTCTGATTCCTTGAGATCCTCCTCCAGCCGGGTTCAGATCTGACCTTCACTGTGAATTTCATCAGGGAGCTGCCAATCATGATTTAGAAAGTTGTTATGCATTGAAAAACAGAGTGCAAGAATTTGTGAAAGCAAATATTCTCATTTTCAAAGAGGCAGGTCCTAATGTTATCAACAATCCTTTTCTAAAACAAAGTGGATGAAGACTGAGTCGGGGTACCCTCAAGTCACTTCCTAAAGCCATTGTTTCAGACAGGACAACTCATCCTTGTTACTGATTAGTCACTAGGTCATCTTTCTTTCTGTTTTCATTTTCCCCTTGTTTATGTTAAAATTGTTTCTTTCAAATTTTGTTCATGTTAAGTTTAATGAAATGGGCATTGCAATATTTTAATTTAAATCATTTTCATTTACTGCTTTCAAATATATTTCTCTTGGTTACTCTCTTTATCAAGCTTTTGTTTATGCAAAGATTTGAGGGAGGATGATGAAAACGAAATACCCATAATTGTTATTGGCATGCTTTCGAATAAAACTTTGCTAAGGATGTACATGCATTATTTCAACTCCCAAACACTGGAGCAATAAGGAAGTTAATCCCTCGTTCACCCCTTTTGAGCCTAGAAGTTAGAGTTTCTTTCTATACGAAAAAAACCCACAATCTTAACCCGGGGATGGGTAGTTCTCAGTTAATTTGGCTGTGCATTCAATTACAAGAGAAATCGTGCAAGACACCTTTCAATAAAGGTCGTGATCAAGCTTTCCTTTGTACACAACAAGAGGTTTCAAAGACGCTCTCAAACAAAAAATGACAAAGATGGTTCCCCATAATCACTGAGCAAGGAAATCATTATCTTTCCAAAAATAAAAATGAAATGAAAAATAAAAATTAAAAGAAAAATCCCACTAAGTCAAAACCTATGAAGGAGACTCAGGTAAAAACTGGGGCATCTCGCTGACTGTAATTCCAAATGAAACAGTTCAGGCAAAAGTTAGGAATAATAAATTCAATCAGAAGAGGTCTTAAAATCCTCAAAATTCTCCACCAGATTCAACAAAAGTCCTCAGAACAACAAAATGATGTAAGAAGAAGTGACCGTCGTCTAAAAAATTCCTTAACTTTTGAATCATCGTCATTACTACCATCAGTGCAATTCCAAAATCTCTTGGAACCTGAATGCATAGTCTGAATTAGCTGAACGTAGGACTGAGAACATCACGAAGATTTGTTTGGGTACAAATAAAATTTGAGCCTTTATCCTTTATTTCTTAAACCGTGAACCAGACCACGTTACAACCCTCAAAAGACCTAATTGAAGCCAAGTTTATTTTGAAAGCATACTACAACAAGGTTGCATAAACTGACTCCTAATATCTTTTGCAAACCATTTGTCTTGGTATGTTCATGCCTTTGCTTTCTCTTTCATTTTAAAAGTATAAACCGTTGTGTTTTAACCAGTGATGCATTTTCTATACACCAATAACATCATTTCAAAAATTATTTTTGAATTCAAAACTTTTGCATGAACTTTGCATTAAAATTACCATGTTTGAATAAACAATTTTTCTTGCAAACAAGCTTTCCTCGTCAAGGAATTTCAAACAGTTGAGAAACTTGGTCAGTGACCCTATCAGGGGCAAGTATCTTCCAGAACCATTTGTGAATCATTTCAAGATTTGTTGCTCAATGCGATTTTTCTCAGAATTGATTAGCGAGAAGATCATTTTCAAGACTCATGTTGGGGAATTCCTTTCACACAATGTCTCAAGAACTAAAGCCGTGATAAGTTTATTCCAACAAATATCTCAAGAACTGAAGCCATAATCAGTTTATTTCCAATAATCATTTCAGAACTGAAGCCATGATCAGTTTATTCCAACAAATATTTCAAGAGCTGAAGCCATGATCAGTTTATTTCCAATAATCATTTCAAAACTGAAGCCATGATCAGTTTATTCCAACAAATATTTCAAGAGTTGAAGCCATGATCAGTTTATCTCCAATAATCATTTCAGAGCTGAAGCCATGATCATCTCATTTTCAGCAACTTTTGACTGAAGCCATGATCAGTTTATCCTCAACGGTCAGCTAACTGGGACAAATCCCCAAGCAGCTCTCCATGTTCTTCCTCAGAAGATCATCAATTCAACACAGTTTACAAGTGTGACAAATTTGGGTTTAGGACATTTTCTTTCCAAGAAAATTTGGCAGAGTTCTCCGCGTTGAGGAATCACACTTCCAATCTTACCTCCACAAAAGAGTCAAACTTCGTTGTCGTAAACGTCAGCATGACATGTATAGATCATTCACATATCATGCATAATAAAATTCATACATAATGCATCACAAGAGTGTTTCATCCTCATTTTCATTTCCCGAGGTCTTGTTGCAGTTGACATGTCACCTTGAGATCAAAGTCCAACTTACTTGGCACCTACCAAAACAGATGTCAGTTCAAATGTCTCTCTTTCTTCCAATACTAATATTGGATGAGATGTTTTCTCTCTTCTGTCCAATGCTAATCTTGGATGAGTTATTTCTCTCTTTCGTACAATGCTAATCTAGGATGAGCTTGTTTCTCTCTTCCGTCCAATGCTAATATTGGGTGCGTTACTTCTCACTTTCAACTAATGCTAATCTTGGGTATCATATTTCCCCATGTTGTCCAAAGCCAATATTGGATGTCGTAATCTTTTGTTTCCATCCAAAGCCAATACTAGATGTTGTTACCTTTTGTTGCCGTCCAAAGCCAATATTGGATGCCACCATCTTTTCTTTCATTCAAAGCCAATATTGAATGACAAGATCTTTTATTTCCATCCAAAGCCAATATTGTATGTTGTTCCCTTTTCTTTCATCCAAAGCCAATATTGGATGTCATGATATTTTGTTGCCGTCCAAAGCTAATATCGGATGCCACCATCTTTTTTGCCGTCCAAAGCCAATATTGGATGTGGTGATCTTTTCTCTCGTCTAAAGCCATTATTAGACGTTGAGTTTTCCACTCATTCAAAGCCAATATTGGATGTTGTGATCTTTTCTCTCGTCTAAAGCCATTATTAGACGTTGAGTTTTCCACTCATTCAAAGCCAATATTGGATGCTATGATCTTTTCTCTCGTCTAAAGCCATTATTAGACGTTGAGTTTTCCACTTATTCAAAGCCAATATTAGATGTTGTGATCTTTTCTCTCATCTAAAGCCATTATAAGATGTTGAGTTTTCCATTCATCCAAAGCCAATATTGGATGCTGTAATCTTTTATCTCATCTAAATCCATTATTAGACGTTGAGCTTACCCTTCATTCAAAGCCAATATTAGATGTCGTGTTTCTTTTCCATCCAGCGTGTTTCCTGGAAGACTCTAATGTAGCTTCAGATTTGGTCTCATCCCACATCTAATATTCTTTTAGATGCTTTTGATTGTCTTTTCCAGAGAGTTACTCGCTTCATTCAATTCCATTATTGGATGTCGCTGCTTGCCTTCTCAGGTTTTATCTTTTTCCCAAGTATTGATTATTACTATTTGTCACCCTGACAGATACCCAGAAATATCTTGTTGTTTCCCTAACGTGCCTTTCCACATCATTTCATCTACACTGCCATAAGTTTCCAGTTTCAAGTCTTTCCATATTCCCAGAGTATGTCTCATCTCATACATCATTCAAAAAAATATATGTCAAAAAAGAGTCCATGCATTCACTCATAACATATGCTATCATCTCATCGCATCAGGGACGAAATTCAAGTTTGTTTGTATTTAATTACTCTCTGCCTATCTGGCTAAAAGATAATTAAATAGGGGCAGTTGTTGTACCCTAAATTTTCCCCCTAACTTTTTCAGTCGCACTTTCATATCATACTTTGTCATTTGGTCACAATTATTAATAAATAGCTTCATTCATCACATTTACATCCTATCTTTAAGTTTGCTCTTGTGTTGTTGACTAACTTCTAATCAAAATACAAAAAAAAAATTGTCTTTATCTCTATATATTTGTGTTTTGTAGGTACCGAGCCAAAGCATCTGACAAATAAGGTTTTCCGGTATTACTTTCCTAAAATCTCTATTTGTAAAGAAAAATAATTAAATTTTTTCATTTTTTTTCTCTGTACAATCGATTACACAGTGAAAATTTTGAAAAAATCAGTAATTTCAAGCTTGTCAATTTTGAAAAAATCACCACTAATCCCAAGTCTAAACTCTATAAATAGAGCCATCATTTCATTCAAATTTGAAGCTTTTGATAGCCAAACTCATTTTGCTAAAAAATCTCTCAATTCTCTCCATCTACCAAATTCACTCAAAGCTCTATCTTCAAAAAAGTTAGTAAGCTTTGCCTTGAAGCTTACTAATCTTTGAGCTAAACCTTCATCCGTACACTTTTTCCTCATCAATTCTCTACATCCAAGCTTCGGCAATTGATTCTTGGGGTTGAATTAAAGCAAATTCTTGAAGTTGTTTTGATAATTCTCTAGATCTACCTTTATTAAGTTGGATTTTTCATCTTTCACAATGTGATCTCTTGTTGATCTTTGGGTGTGATTCACTGAGCATTATTTTGTGATTCCATTAGTGCTATTTTCTCATAATTCGATGGAATTTTCGTGCTCAATTGAATCCATGATCATAAGGTGTTTGATGAAAAGTTTGAACAAGAATTTGACCTTTTGAAATGTTGTTTTTCTGACTTTAACAGGATGCAATTGATTGTTATTTTAGTGCAATCGATTGTCACAACAAAATTTTGCATTTTTTTGAAAAATTGCACTGATGCAATCGATTGCATCAGCAGTGCAATCGATTGTAACATAACAAAAATGCTTTTTCTGCCTTGTTTTGGGTTGTTTTGATCCATCTATCTTTTTCTACTCACTCCTTTTGATTGTTGATTTGGATTACAATTTTAAATGTCCAATTTCTCTTTAAATTCAATGGACTTTGGGTGTAGATGAAGTTGGATAAACGTTCAGTAATTCAAATCTACCAAAGAGTGAATTATTCAATTCATTTTTGGTGCTTTGGATTAATGATATGTTTAGTACGTTAATCCATCTAGATGAGTGATTGAATTTAAAGATGAAAGAAGTTTGAGGTAGTGATCCAAATTAACTTATCATTCCCCTCCCTGTTCATCTTATCCTTTTTTTTGTGCTACATGTTAAGGGATGATGATATCTATATCATTTATCCAAATATTAAGTACATAGAATGCTATTGACCGACCTCAAAATAGGTGTGACTTCTACATAAGTCCACTAACGATTTCTTAACATAGCGCTAAATTTTGTCCCAATTCGAGTAAATGATCATTCGTGTCCCAAACCTATTTTTCAAGCCCAAGTATGTTAATTTGAATCCTTTGATCCAATAACCTTGAGATTCATTGTTAGGAGGCTTTGGTTCTACCAATCCTCCAATGGATCTTCATCAATTTTGGTCAACGCGGATCACTTAAACATCATTGATCATTAAATATTTCCTTGAGGATTCCTAAATGGATGATATACTTGACAAAAAGAAAATGCAACTTGTTGTTGAGAGGCTTTGGTTCTACCAATCCTTTAATGAGTTCCAAATGGAAGTTTCAATATGGTCATCAAACTAACCACTAATTTCTAAAAATTGACTTTACTTTATGCTTTTTATTTTATGCTCTTTACTTTATGTACCATTTAATTTAGAATTTACATTTCATGCTATTTTCATCTTTGCTCACTTGATCATTTACTTTTATGCCATTTTTATTTTTCTCACTTGAGCTTTTCTTTTCCTTTTGAATATACTTAATAATCAACATGAACCATAAAAAATATTAATGATACTTGGACTAGTTGGTTATTATCCTTGGCATTATGGAGTATTGGACTTCTTGGACTTAGGAATAGAAACCTTGGCTTATGTTGGAGACCTTGTGACCTTAATTGATATTTTGTCTAGAGTTATTGGGGTTCACCCTAAGACATTGGTTTGTTTCTTTGTTTTGTGTGCAGGTTATTGTGATTACATACTTTGTCTGTAATATGTAATTCATTTGTATACAGTCGTTACTCTGCCCAATTTTTATGAAGACTTAATGCAATTAAATCTTGGTTTTCTCAAGAGGTTTGGTATCCTTGCTCGGTTTTAATCCAAAGAATGAAAATTCTATCTTGACTCATAATGTCAAGTGTTGGCTTCTTGTTGGTTAGACGGTTCTTCTCCCTAGCTTTTACCTTATGCTTTAGGATAGTCTCTTTATCTCCTCCCATCTTCTTTAATTTTCAAAACCTTCTCATCTTTTTTAAAATATTCTTTGTTTATAAACTAGAACCACTTTCATAATAAACCTCGACCTTGTCAAGTGCACTTTATTTTAAAACTTCTTTTCTTTAAACAAACTTCAAGTCATTTAATCATACTTTGACATTTCTTTTCAAAATTAACAAAAACAATTCAACTCATTCAAACCCTTGTGCGCTCGAGCACCCTTTTACCATTCAAACCTTTTTTCAAGATGAGACATGATTTATTGATAGTCGAGCAACATTATCATATCTCCATGATTATAAAGGTGTCGACTTTCCACTTGAGTTCTAGATGCGTTCTTAAACCCTCACTCTTGCTGATGCAGGGTCAATCTTTCCCACACCTTGTGGACGTTAGTCGAAATTCCTCTCCTAACAATGACGACTTGTTTCCTTGTTTAAAATCAATCAAAAAACAAGTCCTTTTTAGCCGAACTACGGTGCTCTGACTTTCCCATTACACGAGGGAGTACGTGGGCACTAAGTCTTACGACCCAAGGCGAGCAACAAAAATAATAAAAAACTTTTCATTTCGTGTGCAAATACTCATTCATTCTTTTCTTTTAGAAAGTAAAACTTTACATGACACTCCTTTTAAAAGAAACCAAACAAAGTTAATCCCGCGGAGTACCGTAGATGCTTGGGGTACTAATACCTCCCCTTTGCATAACCGACCCCCGTACCTCGATCTCTGATCTTTTATTTTATTGTGGGTTTTGTTCGTTTTTTTCTCATTTCCCTTTGGAAACAATAAAGTGCGGTGACGACTTCATTGTGTTGAGATAAAGATTTAAAATACATAAAAATTCATGTTCAGAGTAAAGGATTTAAAAACTTTAAAGGATCAAATATTGTGATAGACATTATTTTTCTCGGAAAATTATCAACACAAGTCTCACCAAAATTTAAACTAAAAATTGATGATATGGTTAAAACAATCACATCAAGAGGAATTAACTTTCTAGGTCCAGAACCAATTCCCCCTTCTCTTTTAGGTGGAGAGAAATGGAAAATTAAAAACAATATTCAGACTGAAGCTGAAACATTAACACCTACAGAGGTTGTAACTTATACTACCAAAGATTCTTTAGCCTTAAGATTTAAAAATTATGAGGAAACACATAAGCAAACTAGTGAAGATGACTGAAAAAGTCTTAACACTAGAAGAATTAAAAAAAATTAAAAATGATGAAATTTTAATGGAAAAATATAATACAAAAATAGAATTAGCAAATCAGAATACTAACAAAAAATTCCTTATGGAAAAATATTTGAAAGACATGCAAAGTCTAAAAAAATTATTCGAAGAAACTGAGAATATAGAAGAAGAAAATTCTGAGATAAGCTATTCAGAAAAGAATTTAGTAAATGAAGAATCTAGCAACTCTGCTACATCTAGATTTCCAAATAGTAGACCAAATCAAATGGGTTACTCTATAGGACACCCTTCAAGATTGCCTGCGGCTATCTACACTAACAACAATCATAACCTAAGGACATTAAGAAAAAGAAACCCTAATGAAATTAATTTGTATGAACATGAACAAGTTATGTTAAACATTACTAATATCCATCCACGACTTTTAGATACATACATTGAGCAATGGACTTCCTTGGTAATCAGAGATTATGAACGCAAACATTATAATTTTACAACAGGTGAAGAAATGATTAAAATTGCTGAAAATTATCTAGGATATATAGCTAGAGCTGCTTGGGAAGCATTTAAAGCTAATATTCTAGAAAAATTAGCAGAATTGGTAACTCAAGGAAATAAATAATATTCATAATTTTACATATTTAATACACAAAATTATTACAGGCAAAGATGTCAATGTAGGATTAACTATGAGACAGGCTGAAGCCATGAGAGATTTAGAACAAATTCAAATATATGAGTGGAACCATATAATAGAATTTCTACACGACTTTTATGCCTTAGCAAGCACTTCAGAAAACTATTTTTCTACAAAATTAGGAGAAAGATTATTTACCAAATTACCAGGACCATTAGGTCACGCAATTCATGAAAATTGGAAGAAATTAGAAGTTAATAATGAATTTGATAACATTGGAATAAGAATACAATACATCATTTCTGAATTAAAAAAGAAATATACTCATATCCAAATTCAAAAAGAATTAAAACAAAAGAATGTAGGGTTCTGTAAACAAATTTATACTTCTCAACAATATGACAAGCATCCTGATGATAAAAATCAAAGGAGCAAACCTAGATTTAAGAAAAATTATGTAAAGAGAAATTATCAACCCAGAAAAATCCTATAAAATTTTGGAAAAGAAATAAAACTCAATGTAAGTTAGAAATTATCAACCCAAACATTACTATTAAATCACATAATTTCAAGTATGGAAATTGGGAACAAGAAGAATTTAAAATGCACATTAACCAATTGTTAAAATTAGGAATTATTCAAAAATCAAATTCTAGACACAGAACCCCTGCTTTTATTGTTCAAAAAGAAGCGGAAAAGAAAATAGGACAATCCAAAATGGTTTTTGATTATAGAAGATTAAATGATAATACATTTGAAGACGAATACTGTATACCTGACAAAGACACTTTAATTAACAAAATACAAGATAAAAATTGGTTTTTTAAATTTGATTTAAATCAGGCTTTTGGCAAGTAAAAATGCATAAAGATAGATTGAGTGGACAACTTTTTCTTGTCCATTGGGATATTTTGAATGGCTAGTGATGCCACTTGGACTTAAAAATGCTCCACAAATCTTTCAAAGAATGATGGATGACATTTTTAAAGAATGTTACAAGTTTACTTGTATTTACATGATGATGTTCTTGTTTTTTCTAAATCTGAAAAAGAATATCTAGAACACTTATATATAATTTTTTCCTTATTCGAAAAATAGGGTCTAATAATTTCCAAAAAGAAAATTGAAATTAAAAAAAATAAAAATCTCTTTTTTAGGAGCAGAAATAGGAAACGGAACTATTAAATTACAGCCTCATATTTCTAGACAAAATTTAGAATTTCCAGATAAATTGGAAGACTTAAAACAAATACATCTTTTCTAGGATTAATAAATTATGTTAGGCCATATTTCAAAAATTTGTCTAAATTAACTTCTCCTTTATATAATAAGGCACAACACAAAGGAGTTAAAAAATTCAATGATCAAGATATCAAAATAGTTCAACAATTAAATGAACAAATTAAAGCATTAGAATCATTGGCTTTACCATTAGAATCAGATTATTTAATTATAGAAACTGATGGGTGTGAATTAGGATGTGGAGGAATCTTAATAAAAAAACCCAATGAATTTTCTTTGAAGCCATTAGAAATTTTTTGTAAATATACTTCAAGAACCTTCAAAGAAAAATGATATTTAACATCCCTTGATTATGAAAATTTTAGCTATTATTTATGTGTTGGAAAATTTGATTTATTTATCTTATCTAAAAAACAAATTACTATTAGAACTGATTGTGATGCAATTGTAAAATTTGCAGATACAAAAAATAAAAGAAAATTAACCTCTAATAGATGGCTTAAATTTAGAGAATTTGTTTTAAATAGAGGATTTAAAATAAAATGGGAACATATTAAAGGAAAGGATAATAAAATACCAGATTTATTATCCATAAAATTGCTACATAATTAACAATTATGCCTGGATTTTTCAGAAAAATACAGGAAATTCAGACATTACAAATGGCAGGAAAAATCATTGACTTTGATATAACAAAATTAAAGACATTTCCAGAAAAGGAACAATTCAAAACACCTATGAGAAATCATCTCAAAGAAGAAGAAACATATCTTTTAGACAACATTTGGAACTTATCCACTACCTCTCAAGGTAACAGTAAGAAAGTTGCAGTAATAAATACATTAGCATCTTATTTTACTACTGGAAGACATTTGAGCAGAAAACCATTTATTTGCTACACATTATTCACTGGTCCAAAAGCCGGAGTTTATTTAGATTGGGAAGAAATGACCCAATTAATTGAAGAAATTAAATTATTTTCAAGGTATGGCCAACCTTTGTATAAAGGATTTTATGATATACAAGAAGTCATAGACATGGTAAGTAAGAGTTACAGAAATGATATTATCATATCACCACGAGTTCTTAAATACTAAAATTATTTAAAACACTTGGAAACCTTTGGTGACCAAGATTTTTTACATGAAATTCAAAACATTACTCCTAAAGGAAAAGGAAAAGAAGTTTCCTTAAGACCACAAACTCCACAGAAAGAACAAAAAACTTTCAGTGAAACATTAAATTCTCCAAAAAACTCAAAAATCATCACAAGTTTGGTAAATCTGGAAAAACCATCAATTCAGACACCTCCTAAGACTTTTGTAGAAGAAATGGGAATAAAAACATTTATTTTGTTACAAGAAGCCTTGGCCCAAATTTGTAACAACTAAATTATCCATAATGGAATCTCTACTGAATGAGATTTTGTTCATAATAACTATAAACCATGTCAAAAGATATTTGAAGACTGCCTTGAAAATCAGGAGGGTGGATGCTATTGTAAATTAGATTCTGCCATTAGGAAGGTAAGGATCTCCTTACCAACTTTTAAACCCTTCAAATTTAGAGATTACCCTTTAACATTAACCAATTTACTTAAACATGGACTGGTAAGTATAATTAATGTTCCACCATTGTATGACTTCACTCCACATTTACTAGCATTCTTAGTTGATACATTAGAAACCATAATTCCAGAATTTCCACAGAGTGTAAAACTAGAAATAACACCATTATATCCATATTTTCACAATAATTGTCCAAGTTATCATTTAATTTGGTTATATTTCAAGAATATGGATATTGAATTTGAAGAATTCCAAGTGCAAAATTCGGGTCCAAAGACTTTACACTTAGAAAATCTCCCACAACAAGTAGAAATTGCCAGAGCCAAAATAATTTCTAAAGACTTTGGCTGGTCCAAATACTAATAGATGAAAAAAATCTCCTAAGAGAAGACAAAACAGAGAAAATTTATTGTAACTCAGATATTATAAAAAATTTCTTTTTCCCTTTTGAAGTCAAGCATTCAAGGCCAAAATTGGTAGAGGCATACAGGAGAAGAAGTATGTCTTGGGGAAAAAAATCAGGATCATCAGATTCTTCACAAGATAATCTATTAATTGTGTAAATTGCAAAAAAGATACGTCACTAATAACGTAAAATTAAAGAAATTATTGCCGACAAGAAAAAGGTTGAAAAAGACAAGAATTATAGCATTACAGGAATAATTATTTGACCCTTCTAAGATATGAAAGGGTAATCCTGACACACAAGGCTATGAAAGGGGACCTGCCCCTTTCAACTTTTATCATGTATATTATTGTTAGGCAAAAGTTAGGTAAAGTTTGTTGTTTTTAGTGCTTTAGATAAGGATAGCAAATAATACTTTATCCTTTCGTAATGTAAAGACAATAATGTATTATCTCTAGAGACTCCCCCTTCACCTATAAAAGGAAGTTCTCGTCAAGTTTGTAAATACACAATCAAAATATGCAATAAATAAAAATACTTTTCAATACACCTTACTATAAATTTCCACTTTCACACTAAATTCCTTATTCCGACTTCCTTATTGCTTCTAAGAGGTATGCTTTTTTAGTAGCTTAATCTTAATAATCTATGTTTATGTTTATGATTATTCTTAATCTATGTTTGACCCACAATCAAAAGACGTAAATTCTGCTTGAACTAAATGTGATCATTAATCTAAGACATAATCCGTTATGGAAGTAAGTACCAAGAGGGAAAATAGTTCCACTAGGAGGAGATTCTTAGATCTTAGGTCATAAGCACAGAGAAGTCTCTGGAAGAACTCTGTGGTAGTAAGTGAGGGATGAAAATGTGAGGTTCTAACTTAAACATGGACTATTCAATAATTATAAAAATAAGCTAAAATTATTAAGATAAAGAAACTAACAAATTATAATACTCGAAGGAACTAGCAATAGGAAGGATGAATAAGATTTAAAATCAAATCTTTTCAAAAAATATATTTTTAAATAATTTTAATATAGAACCAAACAAAGAAAATTCAAATTTCGCACATTAGAGGTATTTTTCAAATTATTTTGGAATTGATTATTCAGAACCTAATTCAGACAAAAAATTATCAGATTTAATTTTTATCCAAAATTTTGATGCAAAGATAACTTATTTACTCTAAAGATTTCCTTATCCAGATTTAATTAAGATTATATTGAAAAAATTAAAATTTTCTCATTTTCAAGAAAAAATAATTTTGGAAGATTTACAGGCAACATTAGAAAAAAAATATGGAAGAACATGAATTAATGTACCTAATTAATGAATTAAACACATTTACCTCTAATTTTTTTTTACCTAGATAGTTTTAAAGGATATTTTTATGGAAATCATTCTCAGGTTCATTATAGAATGAGAAATCACCAAAAAATTGACCATAGATGTATTATAAATTTTAGATACTTTAGTAATACACAAACAAATTCAGACAATGATATAAATTTCGATGATGATGGTTATGAGACAAATTAAAAATATTCTTCATAAATACTTCCTTGCGAATAACTCTGAAAATATGGACTTATCCAAAGAAACAAAAAATTTAAAAGAATATAAAAGAATTATTTCAGATTTAGAAAAAGAATTAGAATTCATTAATTCACTTATTAAAAATAATAATAGGACTACATATTCTTCTTCTTAGCTGATATATTAGAAATCATAATTCCAGAATTTCCACAAAGTGTAAAACTAGAAATAACATCATTGTTGTACCCCAAAATTTGCCCTCTCATATTTCTCAAGACATTGCAAGAATAATCTCCAAGTTGCTCAAAGATTGCTCAAGAGTTGGACAGTCAAATCATCTCCTAAGGCAGTCAACCTCAAATTAGGGTTTTGTGTTGCATCAATGTCCTTGCATCCAAATGACCTCAAGTTCTACCCAATGTCCTAATATGCTATCAAGATCATCCATGTCAAATTTCAAGCCTTGCAGAGGAAGTTTGGTCAGTTAATTACTCAAGAGGTCCAAAAATCGACTGTGCTAGGGCAAAAGTCAACTGTGACCTATAAACAGTCAAACTTCAAGATTTTTTGTCAACATTCTCATTTTGAAGGATATTTCATCATTTTATCAAGGTTTGATCATGATTCATCAAGGATTGCTCAAAATTCATCAAGACTCAAAAGTTGCTAAATTAGGGTTTTGTAGGAAAAGTCAACTCAAATTTGACCAAGCATAACTTTCTCATACTTTATGAGAAATGACTCATCCAAATCTCATTTGGAATAGGATGCAATTTCCTACAATCCATCTTTATACCACAAGATCAAGAAATGCACTCACAAAAAGGTACAAATTTGGACATTATAGGTCATTTTTGAAAGTCAACAAAAACACCTTTTTTGCCAAAGCTTATAACTTGAGTATGGAATATCAAAACGAGATGAGACAAAAAGTGTTGGTTAGAGGACATCTCAATCTTTCTAAAAAGTCAAAGAACACTTCCAAAAGTTCAAAATTGAAGAAGTTATCCATTGTTGAAGTTGGGCATTTTTGCAAAATTGTCAAAAGTCAACTATCCCCAAAACTTCAAATTTTGTCAAATGGGCCCATTCTTTTCCACTTGATTTGGACTTTCCACATTACACACGTGTCATAGCTTCAGCCATGAGCCCATATTTCATTTTTATTATTTAATTTGATTTTTAATTGAATTTATTCATTTTAAATCAAATAAAATCATAGAAAATCCAAATAATTAATAACTCTTGATTTTTTGATTGTTTTAGGCTTTGTTTACAGCTAGCACCACCATCAAATTCGTATCAAGACTAATCATGTGCAAAAAGATTGAATCAAATCAAATTTGGAAGGTTTAATAATGGAGAATCATCAAATATGGTATTTTTTTCAAATCTTGATCATGGTCTTAAAACACAACATTATGAGGGAGATTCTTTCCATGCTTTCTTGTCTCCTCATTCCCCTCTATAAATATAGAGCCATACAAGCTTGAAAGAAACGAAAATCCTCTCTAAAAAGCTCTCAAAAAGCTCTTCAAAAAGTTCTCTAAAAGCTCTTCAAAAAGCTCTCCAGAAATCAAAGAATTGGTGCAAGTCATATCTCGAGGTTCCGGCCTCTCGCAATTGACATCAAGCCTCAAACCATCCTCTTGAAATCCTCATGAGTCTTACAAGACCAAAGAGCAATCCATCACACGCCTAGCACGCCCACCAGTTTGTTATGGATGGTTGAATCATAGGTACCACGCAAGAATAAAAAAAAAATCATAGTTAGAGCATGAAGCTTTCGAAGATCCGGGCTCAGGAATGCTCTTTACACCTCCAAAAAGTGTTGTTTCAGGCCCATTTCTCACTCTTTATTTTTTATTTATTTTATATTTTCAATTTATTTATTTCTTATTTATTTTACTAACCAAATAATTAATCTTCTTTTCATCAAAAAAATCACAAAAATATTTTATGTCCAATTAAATTTCAGAATTTTATTTTTTATTAATAAATATTAATTAATTTAATTAGGATATTAATGTTAGATAACTTTAAATGATTTTTACAAATATTTAAAATTAATTAGAAATCAATAGGTTTTTAACACTAATTTAATCATTTTATTTTCTTTCCTAAATTAACAAAAACTCCAAAAATATTTCATTTAATATTTTTTATTAATTAATTTATTTAATAATTAATTTAGCATTTAATTTTTAGGACTTAATTTCTTTTCTTAAAAATAAATAAATAAAAACAACAAAACATTTTCTTTATCAAATTAAATTCTAACTTTTATTTTTGTTAATAAACATTAATTAATTGATTTAGAATTTTAATTAGAATAACTTTCACATTTTCGTAAAATAATTAAAATTAACTTAGACATAATTAGGTTTTTATTAACATTGATTAATTTTATTTTCTTTCTTTAAATATCAAAAATCCAAAAAATATTTATTTTTATTAATTAATTAATTAATTTAATTCAATTTAGTAATTAACTTAGAATTTATTTCTCTCTTAAATAAAAACAAAAAAAAAAGATACTTTCTCTCAAAAAGGGTCAAAACCCTAAACTTGCATCCGATTTAATTTCCGCACGCGATTTACTTTCTTTTATCCAATATTGTATTTGTTCCCGGAATGTAATAGATAATTATGACCATTTAACTATTTTTATCGCTTTATTTATTTTCCGCATTTAAATTTCAAATGGTTGCTTTTGGCGATGTAAATACCCGACGCCTTGTAATTTAATTTCCGCAATTTATTTTCCGCAAAATATAACTGCTAGATGATTGATAATAGGGATGCATGACAAGAATGAACGTTTAACCTAAAATCAACTTAGATCACCATTAACATGTACAAAGACAAAAATTAACTGAAAATGACACACTCGCACATGTGCACTCTTAGGGTACACCCCCCTTTGTTTCCTTCGTACGCGGTCATTAAGTATAGGTAAATTTAGAGGTCGCCCTCTTGTCCAAAGATCATAGTCGCCTAGAAACGGTTGCCTCGGATATTGTTGCCTCAAAACAAATGATCTAAGACATTAGGGTTACCGCTAAGGCATCCTAACATTGCTTTAGTGACCGCACGTCCCTAAAATCGAATTGACCCTTAAACTCCAACGACGATGCTACCTACTCATCAATAGTGGGATAGCATTGTCTAAAGGAAGATAACATAGAACGATTCCTTTTTCGAGTAGGTAGATGGTTCTTAAGTACTTGCTCTTTCAAAACAAAACAAATTTTCACACTTACACTCCTTTTCAAACAAAGACTTTTTCAAACCCACAAACACAAAGAAAAGCAATTTTGAAAACACTATGAGCAAGTACCTAAGAGCCCGTGGATAACCACGGATAGAAAGGGTGCTAACACCTTCCCTTTCTATAATCTATCCCCCGAACCCGAGAAATATCTCGAAAAAGGAATTTTTCTGTGCTTTTTTCCTTTCCTTGTTGGATAAAATAAAAGTCGGTGGCGACTCTTGCTTACCGCGACATTTTGCAAAAACAAACGCAAAACGCAAACCAACATTCCAAAAAACAGTCAGTTCTCTCCCACCGTATCACAGAACTGGCGACTCTGCCGGGGACGCTTAATAAGTGGGGTGTACCTTAGGAATAGTTCATAATGTTTTCAATTGCTTGACTTGTATGCTTTATATTTGTGGGTTTGTATCGGAGTTACTATAGATCCTAACTCAGATCTGGAGGATACCCTTTAGCTAAGTAGCAATAAATTGTGAGGGAACTGTACAGCGTAGACCGATACGGTTGAAGCAGTAGCTACGTTGGTGTGGCACTTTAGTATGTACCGATATCCCTTGTGGCACAATGAGGAGAATATGGGTCTGCTAAGGGGTCATTAAGCACCAACTGACCTTAGAACCTTTAAATTGACCAACTTGGCCATAGAATAGTAGCAGTATGCTACACTCATTGAGACCAAACTCTCGCGATGATTCCGGCTGCAAGAAAAGGTTGCTAAACTGGAATTATGACCGATCGAGGGTGGTCAGTGATATTGAGATCCTCTAGAACTCGGTTACTATTTCTAGGACAGGTTGAACCAACTAAACTGAAAGAGGGTAATACCTAAGCTCCATGCCAGCCTGAAATTTAAGGGCTATTGTGTGACTTGTGTGCTTTCAAACTTGAACTACTTGCACATTCTTGTTATCTGACAACATGAGTTCCTTGAAGGTTTTGTTTATAGTCCTTATCCAATAATTTGGATTTATTGTAGGGTTTACTTGTTAGAACATAGTTTGATTCTACAACTCTCAGTTAGAGTTTTGATGATAACAAAATACAAGATTAAATGAATTATGAGATTTATATAAGACATATATGATACTTAAAATTATGTTGTGTATTTACAGAAACTCTGATGGAATCAGCATCAGAATATCAACATCAGCATCAGAAGATATGTCACATCAGAAGATCAAACATATGCTACGCTGAAGTCTGATGAACAGAATCTACGCTCAACATACTCTGACTCTGAGCAAGATACTTATCATGTCACCAGCACTCTGAAGCGTCAGAATAAGCTAAAGCCAAGAACACTCTGATTTTGATTGAGCAGAACATTCTGAAGTGTCAACGTTACTGCATTCAAGGCAGATTAATTACCAACGGCTTTATTCCAAGACAAAGATCTTCTCAAAAAGGAAAGAACGTTATGAGCATTGAAATGGAATTATGGACAGCAACGTATCTATTCCTAAGCTATTTAAACAAGTCAGTGAGAAAAGAAATGGCCAATTCTCCTATACGCACATACGCATAAGCCAATCATCTTTTCGTTCTCACTAATCCAATTTGCTAAAAGCTCTCAACCGCTTACTCTATAGCTCTAGCAATCTAGTATTATCCAAGCTTAATATTGTGTATTATCACAGTTGTGATATATAGTTTTTCCTAGAAAAGATCAAACACATTTGTTCATTTATCTGTAAGAGAATTACCTTGAGATAAACCGGTTTGTGGTTAGACTCAAGAAGGCTTTGACAGTTGTTAAAGCAGTTGTTGTATTCAGATGAATATAGTGGATTAAGACCTCGTTGGAGAGAGGCGAAATCACCTTGACGGGTGGACTGAAGTAGTTTGAGATCAAATGAACCAGGATAAAAATAACGTGTTGTCTGCATTTGATTTCAAGTTTTACAATTCAACCCCCCTTCTTGTGTTTTTCACTTCTTCAATTGGTATCAGAGCGCCTGGTTCTGAGCTTATAACACTTAACCGTGTCAGTACAAGATCCAGCGTTGAAAAACACTATGGCAGGAACATATCAAAACATCAGCAATGACAACAATGAAGAAAGAGACAGATTCAGTGGAAAACCTCCAGTCTTTGATGGAGAGAACTTTGATTACTGGAAAGACGGAATTGAAAGCTTCTTTCTAGCCCACGATGCTGATCTGTGGGATATGGCGACTGATGGATACACGCACCCAGTGAATGCAAGTGGTTAGAAGATTGACAGGAAAGCAATGTCTGATCAATAAAAACGTGATTTCAGAAATCATCACAAAGCAAGAACTATTCTTCCCAGCGCTATCTCTTACTCTGAACATGAAAAGATATCAAACAGAGACACTGCAAAGAATATGTTTGACTCTCTGAGAATGACGCATGAAGGCAACATTCAAGTTAAAGAAACTAAAGCTCTTGCGCTCATTCAGAAGTATGAGGCATTCAAGATGGAAGAAAGTGAATCAATTGAAACAATGTTCTCAAGATTTCAAATTCTGGTTGCTGGTCTCAAAGTTCTGGACAAAGGGTATTCTACTGCTGATCATGTTAAGAAGATCATCAGAAGCTTTCCAAAACAGTGGAGGCCAATGGTCACAGCGCTGAAGCTAGCTAAGGATCTCAACACAATCTCTCTGGAGGAACTTGTCAGCTCCCTCAGAAGTCACGAGATAGAGCTAGAAGCTGATGAACCTCAAAAGCAAGGTAAGCCATTAGCTTTAAAATCTAACAGAAAATCTGACTCCAAAGTTTTGCAGGCTGTAGAAGAAACCTCTGATGGGTCCTCATCAGAAGAAGATGAACTGTCTCTCCTCTCTAGAAGGGTGAACCAACTGTGGAAGCAGAGGCAAAGAAAGTTCAGGAATCTAAGAAGATCAGAGAATCAGAATGAATCCTCCTCCAAATACAGAAGGTCAGAATCCTCCTCTGGACACAGAAGATCTGAAGGCTCTTCAGGAAGCAGAAAGCCAAACAACAAAGACATCATCTGCTATGAATGTAACGAGCAAGGACACTATAAGAGTGACTGCCCAAAGCTTCAGAGGGAAAAGCCCAGAAAGAAGTTTGGCAAGGAAAAGAAGAAAAGTCTCATGGCTACATGGGATGACTCTGACACATCTGAAGTTGACTCAGAATCAGATGATGAGAGAGCAAACATAACTCTCATGGCAAACATAACAGAAGACAGTGAAGCTTCTGAATCAGACTCAGAATCAGACACAGAAGAGGTATTTCCTGACTTTGCTATTAATTTTACTAAGGATGAACTAGCTGAAAGCCTTAATGAGATTCTGGAAAGATATCAGCACATCAGAGTCAAATTCAAAAGCCTGAAAAGGAATCTTGCAACTGACTCTGATAAAACTTAGAGTCTCAAATTGGAAAATTCTGAGTTGAAAGATAAAGTTTCAAAATTAGAAAATCTATTACAAAACTCTCAGAAGGAAACAATTCTTGAAACTCCCAGTAGTGCTGATGAGATCATCAAGGAGTATGATCATAGCTTTCATAAGTTTCTTGCTAGAAACATAGATAAAAGCAAAATGGCTTCAATGATCTATGGAGTTAGCAGAAATGGCAGAAAAGGAATAGGATACCAAGGTAAGGTACCTACACCAAAGAATGCCATGGATTTAGTGATAAAACACACTTCTCTTGATTCTCACTTTGTATATGGGCACACACATGACATCAAATACACTAGTAGTAATTATTCTGTCAAACCTAAATTCAACCAGAGTTTTGGTAAAACTAACAAATCAGGACCCAAGAAAATATGGGTACCTAAGGATAAAATAATACATGTTGCAGATATCTTTAGTAGCAAAGCAGAAACACCAGTCATGGTACCTGGACTCTGGCTGCTCACGACACATGACGGGAAGAAGGCATATGTTCCAAAGCCTGGAACTTAAGCCTGGAGGCCATGTGGGCTTTGGAGGCAATCAAAGGGGAAAGATCATTGGCTCTGGAACGGTAGGTAATGGAAATCTTCCCTCTATAAGCAATGTTTTATTAGTAGATGGATTAATGCATAACCTGTTATCCATAAGTCAATTAAGTGATAACGGTTATGATATAATCTTTAATCAAAATTCATGCAAAGCTGTTAGTCAGAAAGATGGGACTATCCTATTTAATGGAAAGAGGAGAAACAACATCTATAAAATAAAACTTTATGAACTGAAAAGTCAGAATGTAAAGTGTCTTCTGTCTGTTAATAACGAGCAATGGATCTGGCACAGAAGATTGGGGCATGTTAGTATGAGAAGAATATCTTAGATTAACAAACTCAATCTGGTCAGAGGACTTCCTAACCTGAAGTTCAATTCAGACGCTCTGTGTGAAGCATGTCAGAAAGGCAAGTTTGCAAAACCTGCTTTCAAATCTAAAAACGTTGTTTCCACCTCTAAACCATTAGAACTTCTGCACATTGACTTATTTGGACCAGTTAAAACTGCCTCAGTCAGTGGTAAGAAGTATGGGTTAGTAATCGTAGATGACTATAGCAGATGGACATGGGTAAAGTTCTTAAGACACAAGGACGAGTCACACTCTGTGTTTGTCACCTTCTGCAACCAAGTTCAGAATGAAAAGGATCTTAGAATCGTTAAAGTCAGAAGTGATCATGGTGGAGAGTTTGAAAACAAAGATTTTGAATCATTTTTTAATGACAAAGGCATTCTGCATGATTTCTCTTGTCCTAGAACTCCCCAGCAAAATGGAGTTGTAGAACGAAAGAACCGAACATTGCAAGAAATGGCCAGAACCATGATCAACGAGACTAACGTTGCTAAGATCTTCTGGGCAGAGGCAATAAACACAGTGTGCTACATACATAATAGAATCTCTGTAAGACATATTCTGGAAAAGACTCCATATGAATTGTGGAAGAACAGAAAGCCCAACATTTCTTATTTTCATCCATTTGGATGTACTTGCTTTATTTTGAATACAAAAAACTATTTGAACAAGTTTGACTCTAAAGCACAGAAGTGTATTATGTTAGGATACTCTGAACGCTCAAGAGGGTACAGAGTATACAATACAGAAACACAGATTGTGGAAGAGTCAATCAGTGTTCGTTTTGATGATAAGCTTGACTCTCAAAAGTCAAAGCAGAATGAATTACTTGCAGGTATGGAAGTTGAATTCACAGGTACTGAAGACAAGTCATCAGAAGCTCTTAACAGAGACACTCCCTCAACATCAGAAAGAGGCACTGCTAGCAATCCAGCATCTTCTGTTGATCAACCTCAGAAAAGACCATCCAGAAGCAGCATGGATCACCCAGAAGAAACAATCTTAGGAAGAAAGGAAGATCCAATCAGAACAAGAGCCAACTTCAGAAACTCTGAAGAATCCCTCATGGGACTTGTCTCTCTGATTGAACCATCTTCAGTTGATGAAGCACTTCTAGACAATGACTGGATTCTAGCAATGCAAGAGGAGCTGAATCAATTCACAAGAAATGACGTATGGGATCTAGTTCCCAAACCAAAAGGATTCAACGTCATTGGAACAAAATGGGTGTTCAGAAACAAACTGAATGAACAAGGTGAAGTCATTAGAAACAAGGCATGATTGGTAGCACAAGGTTATAGTTAGCAAGAGGGGATAGACTATACATAAACCTTTGCTCCAGTCGCCAGGTTAGAATCTATCAGACTTTTAATTTCATTTGCTGTTAATAAAGGCATCACTCTGTATCAGATGGATGTTAAGAGTGCATTCTTAAATGGCTATATAGAAGAAGAGGTATATGTGCACCAACCCCCTGGTTTTGAAAGTTCCAAAAATCCAGAATATGTTTTCAAACTAAAGAAGTCACTGTATGGTCTGAAATAAGCTCCCAGAGCTTGGTATGAAAGACTAAGTAACTTCTTGTTAGAAAAGGAATTCATCAGAGGGAAGGTGAACACAACCTTATTCTGTAAGACAGTTAAGAATGACATTTTAGTATGTCAGATTTATGTTGATAATATTATATTTGGATCTACTAAACCCTCTTTGGGAAGAAAGTTTGCTAAGTGTATGCAGGAAGAATTTGAGATGAGCCTAATGGGGGAACTGAAATTCTTTCTGGGCATTCAGATCAATCAAACCCCAGAAGGAACTTACATTCATCAGAGCAAATATGTCAGAGAACTTCTGAAGAAATTTGATCTCTCAGAATGTAAGCCATCAAAGATTCCAATGCATCCCACGTGCATTCTGGAAAGAGAAGAGGTAAGCAAAAAGGTAGAACAGAAGGTCTACAGAGGTATGATTGGTTCTCTTCTTTATCTGACAGCTTCAAGACCTGATATTTTATTCAGTGTATGCATTTGTGCAAGATTCCAATCAGATCCTAGAGAATCTCACTTAACAGTTGTTAAGCGAATTTTCAAGTATCTGAAAGGTACTACTAATCTGGGTCTGTTTTATAGAAAATCAAGTGATTACAGCTTAGTAGGTTACTGTGATGCTGACTTTGCTGGAGACAGAGTAGAACGTAAAAGCACTTCTAGAAGCTGCCAGTTTCTGGGAGAAAAACTGATCTCTTGGTCCAGCAAAAGACAATCCACAATTGCTCTATCAACAACAGAAGCTGAATACATAGCAGCAGCTGGATGCAGCACACAAATGCTCTGGATGAAAAGTCAACTTGAGGACTTCCAGATTTTTGAGAGTAACATTCCTATCCTCTGTGATAACACCTCTGCTATTTGCTTAAGTAAAAATCCAATTTTTCATTCTAGGGCTAAGCATATAGAAATAAAACATCATTTTATTAGGGACTATATTCAGAAAGGAATCTTAAACTTAAAATTTATTGATACAGACCATCAATGGGCTGATATTTTCACAAAACCACTTTCTGAAGATAGGTTCAACTTCATTCTGAAACATCTCAGCATGAAGCTCTATCCAGAATAAAACTGTTTTAATTTTATATATTAACCTTCAGAATTGTGTTTATTTCTCTGTGAACTTCTGATAAATCCTCTTTCAGAACTTTAGAAATGCAAATTGTATCAGAATCTATCCATGAAGATCTGAGCGCTTCAGTTTAAGGATAGATGTGTTGTTCACTCAAGCAAACAAGTGTCATCCAGTCATCAGCTGTTTCCTGAGGCAGAACACGCGTTCACGCTTCTGAAAAGGCAAAACGCTGATTGGATGCATTGAGACACATGTCATGGGTAACCGTTTAAGTATCTTTCTGAAATCCCCTAAAATCAGCTATCATTAAATGCTATTAATCATGATTTATTTCTCTCTCTTAAGCGTTTATGTTTTCAAAAAACTTTTTCGAAATCTATTTAAACACCATTCACACCATTCACACCTTTCACCCTTACTTTTGTTTTCAATCAATATTTCTGATTTCTGTGTTTGTGTTCTTCCTTCTCAAGAAAACCCTTTCAATTTTTCAAAAAACCTCGTGTGAACATGGCTTCTTCAAGCAATCCAACTTCAGGTTCCCAGAAAGATGCATCATCTGAACAATATGAAGTTCCTCTCAGAACGCTTCTCACTCCAGTCAAGAATCTTGAAGTTCTGTCAGAGATAATAGTGGATTTCAACAGTCTCAAGCAAAATGGTTTTGATTTATCAGAAGAGATTCAAGCTCAAGGATGGGAGATGTACTTCGACAGGCTGGTGGGTCCAACTTTTCCTATTTTGGTAAAGGAATTTTGGATTCACGCTTCTTCCTCAAACCACCAAGTCACTTCTTACATCATGGGAAAGAAGATTGTGATTACTGAAGACCTGATTGCAAGACTGATAGGGTACAATGGTGGTGGTATTCGCTGTATTGATATGGCAGAGAGGTGCTCAGATGTTGCTGTTATAGCAAGAGAAATTTTCACGCTGGGGCTTCCCTCCAGCAAGATAAGGGATTTGAAAGACAAGCACAAAATTTGGGCAAAGATTATTCTGGGTTGTTTCAACCACAGGAAGCCTACCAGCTCTCCAGATTACATAAACATAGATCAGCAGTTTCTGATATATTTTATCTCTCAGAAGGTCAAGATTAATCTAGCTCATCTTCTGTTCAACCACCTCAGAACTAGCGTCAAGGAAACAAGAGAAGATGAACGTACTAAAAGGGATTGGATACCCTTGGGAAGATTGATATCAGATATTCTGACAGAGAATAGGCTGATTGAACATTTGACAGAGGCACAAGAAATCAGCACCCTGGAACCTTCTGTTGGCAAGAAGCTGAATGCCAAAAATCTAAAGAAGATGAAGCTGATAGAGAACATTAAGAAGGAGCCCAGCATCACTCCTTTTGCTGAAATCTCCAGCAGAAGAGTCCCTCTGGACAACTTCCCTATGTTCTCAGAGATTGACTCTAAGCCTCAAATCATTTTGAGATATTTGGATGCTTGTAAAGCTGATGGTACAACACCTAATCTGAATATTCAAGATCTTCAGCAGAAGGCACCAGAGGTTGTTCTGAAGAAGACGAAGAAGAGAAAAGCTGCTCCAGAAGGATCCTCTCAACAGACTCCAAATAAAAGAGGTAATCTTGTTTCTGTAACTGTTTTAGATTCAACTGCTATTTCCACATCTATCCATATTCCAACTCCATCTGAAATTCCAACTCCTTAAACCTTTGAAGATTTTGACATTGACTTTGACCCTTCTGAGTCATTAACCCTCAGAAGATCCCGCTCCAAACCACAAAATCCAAATACTGCAACCGTACCAGAACCAGAACTTGCACAAGTTCTTTCTGATATAGACCAACACACTTCTGCTCCCCAAACAGAAAATCCTAATCAATAACCAGAAATTCCCATTTCGCCACAACCTGACATTCCACTCTCACCAACACCAGAAACTCCACTCTCTCCAATACCAGAACCAGAAATCCCACAACCTTCCTCTCCTCAACCAGAAAGTAATCCACCCTCTCATCATGAACAATCTCCACAACCTGAGACTCAAACCTTTGAGGATCAACACTCTGAATCCCCTGAACCACAACCTTTGGCCATTCAATTGCCCTGTGGTACCACTGTTAATATGTCTCAACTTCCCTCTTCACCAGAAATAACTCCACCTAATACCCCCATCAAGTCCAATCGTCATTTCTGACTCTCCCACTCCCTCACCAAAAGCCAATAAATAAAACCACAGCAAGACAGTCATTGATCTAACAGTCTTTGAACGCCTTGCTGCAATAAACCAGAAAATAGCCATCCCTAAACCAAAACAACCAGATGTTGGTTCCAGCATGTTGAACTTTGAAACAGATATACAGAAGTGGATAACTTCTTTGAAACAAGCAAGTCTGGAAGTGGTTGATCCTGATGTATCAGACTTCCTCTGGACTCAATTCAAAAGATGGGTTTGCGCTGAAACCTTCAAGTTGTAAGACCAGAGCTATGGACAGGCTCAACAGAACTTCAACAATCTGCTGAAGGAAATGGAAGGTCCAATTCTGAGCAAGCTGCTGAAGGAAGAAGTTCTCCATCTGGACATTGCGCCTTGGTCTGAAAAGCGTCCAGCATCTCAAGTTCAACCTGCAGAAGAACAGATAATTTAAGATGAAGACTTGGGTCAAGCAGAAGAAACTACAGAAAGCTCTGAGAAGCAACCTGTATTTGAAGATCCTCAAGCTTCCTCTCTTGACAGGAAGGCTCTGGAGGAGTTGAAGAGATCAGATATGCTGATGAATGAAAGGATGGACAAGCAGGATATCAAGGTTGATTCTATAACAAACATGGTATCTAAGCAACAGGAAACCAGCGAGCAAATCAAGAGCATGTTGGAAGCTCTATTCACACGACTTCCTCCTTCTTCTTAGAATTTTCCTGTGTTTTCCTTGTCTTCTTTACATGTTTGTCTGTAATATTTTTACTTGTTCTAAACTATCATTGCTTCTGTTTTTAATATAAACGTTTTTTTTTGTTGCTCTGATCATTTTAACCCTGATTATTCGTGCTTTTTGATAACTGACAAAAAGGGGGAGAAAGAATGATATTTTTCAATAACTGATTACTGAGACAAAAGTCTCAAACATTCTAACATTCTTTTATATTTGAGTTTCTTTGTTCTGAAAAGCTTACAGGTACAAGAATCTGATGAACTTTGATAAAGTGAAACTCTGATTCTCAAAGAAAGTTCAGTAAAGTTCTGATGCTCAAGGTCTCAAGGAATCAAAGGGAAGTGATCAACTCAGGGGGAGTTTTTCTCTTCATTACTCTGATACTTTTTATTCCTTATCTTCTTATCTCTGATACTTTCTATGCGTTAATTGATTATCTCTGATACCGTTTCCTCTCTATCCTTAAACTCTGATACCTTTCATCATTTTATTTTAATTGAAAAAATCTGGTTTTTGTCATCATCAAAAAGGGGGAGATTGTTAGAACATAGTTTGATTCTACAACCCTCAGTTAGAGTTTTGATGATAACAAAATACAAGATTAAATGAATTATGAGATTTATATAAGACATATATGATACTTAAAATTATGTTGTGTATTTACAGAAACTCTGATGGAATCAGCATCAGAATATCAACATCAGCATCAGAAGATATGTCACATCAGAAGATCAAACATATGCTACGCTGAAGTCTGATGAACAGAATCTACACTCAACATACTCTGACTCTGAGCAAGATACTTATCATGTCACCAGCACTCTGAAGCGTTAGAATAAGCTAAAGCCAAGAACACTCTGATTTTGATTGAGCAGAACATTCTGAAGTGTCAACGTTACTGCATTCAAGGCAGATTAATTACCAATGGCTTTATTCCAAGACAAAGATTTTCTCAAAAAGGAAAGAACGTTATGAGCATTGAAATGGAATTATGGACAACAACGTATCTATTCCTAAGCTATTTAAACAAGTCAGTGAGAAAAGAAATGGCCAATTCTCCTATACGCACATACGCATAAGCCAATCATCTTTTCGTTCTCACTCATCCAATTTGCTAAAAGCTCTCAACCGCTTACTCTATAGCTCTAGCAATCTAGTATTATCCAAGCTTAATATTGTGTATTATCACAGTTGTGATATATAGTTTTTCCTAGAAAACATCAAACACATTTGTTCATTTATCTGTAAGAGAATTACCTTGAGATAAACCGGTCTGTGGTTAGACTCAAGAAGGCTTTGACAGTTGTTAACGCAGTTGTTGTATTCAGTTGAATAAAGTGGATTAAGACCTCGTTGGAGAGAGGCGAAATCACCTTGACGGGTGGACTGGAGTAGTTTGAGATCAAACGAACCAGGATAAAAATAACGTGTTGTCTGCATTTGATTTCAAGTTTTACAATTCAACCCCCCTTCTTATGTTTTTCACTTCTTCATTACTTACATCACCTCACATTTTTGCTTAAACGCAAAGCATACACATCATAATAACATGCCTTAACATTTCCTTAACCATTTCAAGGATCTCAAGGGTTTTTTATGCAGGTTATGGTAAATCAAATGTCTAGCAAGGGGCAAAGGGGATTTATTTTCCTCTAGCCAAAGGTTGTATAGAAATCAAAACACGATAACTTGAGTCAGGGGCTATGACCCACTCGATATGGTGAGCTTGACTCTTGAAGAAAGATTCTCAACGATACGAAGTTCCTTCAATCAAAGCTACAAGATTCAAATTCTAACAGTTTCTTGTTTACCTCGCGGGATCCTTGAAAACATTGCATACATACATATCATTGCATAACAGGTCTCCCAGTACAAGTCTCTCATCTTCTCACTGTTTATTTCAGCAATGGCTTTCCAACCAGACAACCAAGATCTTCAAACTCGAGAAGCTCAGTTCAAGGACGTATTCCTAAACCTATCCAAGGGGCAGGAAGAGTTGAAAACACTCCTCGTTTGGAACTTGGTCAAGAAAAGTCCTGAAGACAATAAGGACGAACGGCTGAAACATCTGCAAGCTGAGGTAGATGCAATGAGAATCCAGATGCTGGGGAAGATGGCTCTTATCCAAGGCCTAACCCGGGAACAAAAAGAGTTGAGAACCATTATCATCCAGCTTCATCAAGACAAATACAACAACATGAAGCAAACAGTCGGGGCCGAAGGCCAAGTCATTAATCAGCTTCCGAGAATTCAAAGGTTTGGTTTGATGAAGAATAGACCTCTCCAAGTTGCTACTACCTCACAGGTCCAACAACAACCTTGCCATAAACAACGGGTTAATCAGAGTAAGCTGGATACACCCAAGAGGCAGTTTACCAAGCTCAACATGCCGCTGTCTCAAGCTTTACAACACCTGTTGAGATTGAATCTGGAGACGTTAAGGGACCCTCCTAAGAATCCCAACATAGCCTCCCCAAGGTACAATCCTGATGCAAGGTGTGCATATCACTCCAACAACCCGGGGCATGATACTAACATCTGTTGGGCATTGAGCAACAAAATTCAAGACCTGGTTGATGAAGGAGCATTGGAACTCACACAAGACGGCCAGATTGAATTTTTTTGCCATCCCCCCAAGGTTCACCATTTGAAGTGACAAGTACTGAGACGAGAAGACTTTTTGTTCATTATAATTTTCAAGTTATAATTTTATTTTGATTGTTCGAACATTTATTCATGTCAAACTTTATTACTTTATCAATGCATTGCATATGTCTGTTTTGAATCAAACCATTCGTATTTCACTATATTCAAATTGCTTTCATTTTTTGTGATGATCAACTCTCGATTAAAAATTCTAAGCCTTTTGAGGGAGGATGACGAAAATGATATCAAAATCTCTACAGTATGCTTTTGAACAGACCCTGCTGACGATGTACAGGCATTGTTTCAAATCCTAAACAGCGGAGTTATAAGGAAGATAATCCCTAGTCAACCCCTTTGAGCCAAAGAAGTTGGAGTTTTTCGTTTCACAAATTAAAACCCGTAATTATAACCTGGGGCAGGGTAGTTTTCTCAGTTAATCCAGGTGCACAATGAATGGCATCAAAGAAGTCCTTCTGAAACAAAAGACGGTGATGGTTCCGTATAATCGTAAGGACAGGCACTCATTATATCTCGAAATAAAAGCCCATCAAGTCAAAACCTATGAAGGAGACTTACAAAACTGGGGCATCCCGCTGACTGTAATTACAAAAGAAACAGTTCAGGCAAAAGACATGGATAGTAAAATAAAAAAGAAAGAGGTCCTGCAAACTCTAAACAAAATGACTGCCTGTTCAAAATAAATTATCAGTATCCGAACCATCACGGGTATGTCAGAGCAAAGACTCAAACAAGATCTAATGCACGATTAGCTGAGTTTAGGATCGAAGAACATCACGAAGAACGGGTGGGTACAAATAAAATTTGAGCCTTTATCCTTTGTTTCTTAAACCGTGAACCAGGCCACGATATAACCCTTAAAAGTCCTAGCTGAAGCATGGGTTAGTTCGAAAGCATACTGTTACAAAAGGTATCCTGACTCCTGTAGGGCTTGCTGTAAATCCTGAGTTGACGTCACATTTTACAAAATTTTCCTATCTTACTGAAAAAATGCATTTTCAAAAACTTCAAGACAGACATAAGCTTTGCATTCTTAAAATAACATTGTTTGCATATGACTATTTGTTCAAACAGCAGGGAAATTCGCACGACGAATATCTAGTGAACAAAAACCTTTTCAATAAAAAGGGTCACCTCAAGTGGAAAAAACACTTCCAACCAAGGGGCACGGCATGAGCATTGTCCATCATCTGGGGCAGTTAAGTCAAGATTCAAGGAATCTCTCAAAATGCCAAATAGCCAGGGGCAAATCTCCATCTGAATCAATTGGGGCATTGGACATGAATTCCAGCAACGAATCTTGCACGATCAAACGAAGATCTTCTGGTAGTATGGCAACACAACACTACCGACAATGACACCTCCCTACATCCTGAGAGCGTGGACATAGTCAGAAAATACTGCGCATGAATAAAGACCCGCTAGGTTGACTGGCCTAGGAAAAAATAAGGGCTTCCCGGCGAACCAAAAGGGTTCGGGCAAAAATTATGGATGAGAATGAAAAATTGTACACCCGGCAAGTCAAAAACCTGAAAAGGCGGCTTGGGCAAAAAAGGGTATCCCGATGGACTGAAAACCCGAAAAGGCGGTCCAGGAAAAAATTAGGGATCAAAGCGTACGACTATGTCTCGTCATCTCGTCACTTGCCAACCAGAAGAAGACTTGTCATTTTGACCAAAAGATACCAAGCACCTCATAGGTGGGGATAATACTCGATCCACAGGGCCTCCGCATGCACCTTCTCCCGCAGAAACAGAGGCAAAAAAGTCTCGATGCAAGCCATCGTCATATCCTTAGCACGCGTCCCAGTAACATTCACTCCCCGCAGAATAAAAGAAAAAGACAATAATATTAACTCTCCCCAGTAGAGACTTGCAACTGTGAATGAATCGGTAATATTCTCCCCAAGCAGAGTTGATCTACCATCAGCACTACAAAAGACTTGATATCCCCGACAGTCTTAATATTCCCCAACGGAGTATAAGAATATTCCCCGATAGAATACAAGATACCCCAGTGGAGTCTAAAGTTTTCCCAGCACGGTCTAAAAAGCTTCCCCAACAGAGTTGAAGCATCATCCCCAATAGACTCTGGAAGTTTATTCCCAGCGGAGTACAAAAATAAATCTCCCCAACCGAGTTCAAAGGATCGTTCCCAGCAAAATTCGAAGGATTATCCCCACAAAAGTCTAACAGGGTTATCCCCAGCAAGTTGCAACTGAAAGATCATCCCGAGCGAAGTTCTTTCCTTTCACAAAACAGGAATTCAATCCTCAACAGATACATTATCACCAGCAACGATAATCCATCCCCAGTAGAGTTTATCAGTGGAAGCCTCAGTAGGGCGTCTCTTCCCCACAGAGTAATCTCCTCATCAGTTTATTCCCCAACAGAGTTATCTTCTCCTACAGGTTTATTCTCGCAGTCACCTTCGTTCACCATCCCCAGCGGAAAAGAGGAATTCAACTCTATTCTCCAGCAGCTATCCAGGATTTATTTTCCCCAGCTAAAACATTACATTTCCATACATCATGATACATGCATATATGCATCATACCATACAATCTCATTTATGTTGAGAACATCATTGCTTGATCCATATCATGCATTGCATATGACTGACCTTTACCTTTCAGGAAAGATGCAGTTAAATTCTCAGCTATGTCAAAAGACCTTGTCTGGTCCAGTTAAATCGATTCCTAAAGATTTTTCTGATGCTGATCCAGGCAAAGTTATTCCAAGATCTTATCTGGTCCAGTTAAATCGATTCCTAAAGATTTTTCTGATGCCGATCCAGTCAAAGTTATCCAAAGACCTTCTCTGGTCCAGTTAAGTCGATTCCTAAAGATTTTTCTGATACTGATCCAATTGAAGTTATTCCAAGACCTTGTCTGGTCCAATTAAATCGATTCCTAAAGATTTTTCTGATGCCAATCCAGTCAAAGTTATCCCAAGACCTTCTCTGGTCCAGTTAAGTTGATTCCTAAAGATTTTTCTGATGCCGATCCAGTTGAAGTTATTCCAAGACCTTGTCTGGTCCAGTTAAATCGATTCCTAAAGATTTTTCTGATGCTGATCCAGTCAAAGTTATCCCAAGATCTTGTCTGGTCCAGTTAAATCGATTCCTAAAGATTTTTCTGATGCCGATCCAGTCAAAGTTGTCCTAAGACCTTCTCTGGTCCAATTAAGTCGATTCCTAAAGATTTTTCTGATGCCGATCCAGTTGAAGTTATTCCAAGACCTTGTCTGGTCCAATTAAATCGATTCCTAAAGATTTTTCTGATGCCGATCCAGTCAAAGTTATCCCAAGACCTTCTCTGGTCCAGTTAAGTCGATTCCTAAAGATTTTTCTGATGCCGATCCAGTTGAAGTTATTCCAAGACCTTGTCTGGTCCAGTTAAATCGATTTCTAAAGATTTTTCTGATGCCGATCCAGTCAAAGTTATCCCAAGACCTTCTCTGGTCCAGTTAAGTCGATTCCTAAAGATTTTTCTGATGCCGATCCAGTTGAAGTTATTCCAAGACCTTGTCTGGTCTAGTTAAATTGATTCCTAAAGATTTTTCTGATGCCGATCCAGTCAAAGTTATCCCAAGACCTTCTCTGGTCCAGTTAAGTCGATTCCTAAAGATTTTTCTGATGCCGATCCAGTTGAAGTTATTCCAAGACCTTGTCTGGTCCAGTTAAATCGATTCCTAAATATTTTTCTGATGCCGATCCAGTCAAAGTTATCCCAAGACCTTCTCTGGTCCAGTTAAGTCGATTCCTAAAGATTTTATGATGTCGATACAGTTGAAGTTATTCCAAGACCTTGTCTGGTCCAGTTAAATCGATTCCTGAATATTTTTCTGATGTCGATCCAGTCAAAGTTATCCCAAGACCTTCTCTGGTCCAGTTAAGTCGATTCCTAAAGATTTTTCGGATGCCGATCCAGTTGAAGTTATTCCAAGACCTTGTCTGGTCCAATTAAATCGATTCCTAAAGATTTTTCTGATGCCGATCCAGTCAAAGTTATCCCAAGACCTTCTCTGGTCCAGTTAAGTCGATTCCTAAAGATTTTTCTGATGCCGATCCAGTTGAAGTTATTCCAAGACCTTGTCTGGTCCAGTTAAATCGATTCCTAAAGATTTTTCTGATGTCGATCCAGTCAAAGTTATTCCAAGACCTTGTCTGGTCCAGTTAAATTGATTCCTAAAGATTTTTCTGATGCCGATCCAGTCAAAGTTATCCCAAGACCTTCTCTGGTCCAGTTAAGTCGATTCCTAAAGATTTTTCTGATGCCGATCCAGTTGAAGTTATTCGAAGACCTTGTCTGGTCCAGTTAAATCAATTCTTAAAGATTTTTCTGATTCCGATCCAGTCAAAGTTATTCCAAGACCTTGTCTGGTCCAGTTAAATCGATTCCTAAAGATTTTTCTGATGCCGATCCAGTCAAAGTTAATCCAAGACCTCCTCTGGTTCAGTCTGATCGCCGATAAGATCTCCCTGATTCGTATTCCAGTCGAAGTTCAGATCACCTATCAACAATCTCCAAATGGAATCTGTAAGCCCATTCCCGACATCACCAGGCTGATACTACTTCATGCGAGTGCAAATTTCTGGGCACTCTAGTGTTCAATCATCTTCCACCTTCGGATTCCGAAAGGCCCGAAAGCCAATCTATATCCTCATGTTTAAGAAAATTGAACAGGGGTAGTTGTTGTACCCCAAAATTTGACCTCTCATATTTCTCAATACATTGCAAGAATAATCTCCAAGTTGCTCAAAGATTGCTCAAGAGTTGGACAATCAAATCATCTCCTAAGGCATTCAACCTCAAATTAGGGTTTTGTGTTGCATCAAGGTCCTTGCATCCAAGTGACCTAAAGTGTTCCCCAATGTCCTAATATGCTCTTAAGATCATCCATGTCAAATTTCAAGCCTTGCAGAGGAAGTTTGGTCAGTTAATTGCTCAAGAGGTCCAAAAATCGACTGTGTTAGGGCAAAAGTCAACAGTGACCTATAAACAGTCAAACTTCAAGATTTTTTGTCAACATTCTCATTTTGAAGGATATTTCATCATTTTATAAAGGGTTGATCATGATTCATCAAGGATTGCTCAAAATTCATCAAGACTCAAAAGTTGCTAAATTAGGGTTTTGCAGGAAAAGTCAACTCAACTTTGACCAAGCATAACTTTCTCATACTTTATGATAAATGACCCATCCAAAGCTCATTTTTAAGAGGATGCAATTTCCTACATTACATCTTAATACCCCAAGATCAAGAAATGCACTCACAAAAAGTTAAAAATTTGGACATTATAGGTCATTTTTGAAAGTCAACAAAAACACCTTTTTTTCCAAAGCTTATAACTTGAGCATGGAATATCAAAATGCGATGATACAAAAAGGGTTGGTTACAGGACATCTCAATATTTCTAAAAAGTCCAAGAACACTTCCAAAAGTTCAAAATTGAAGAAGTTATGCATTGCTGAAGTTGGTCATTTTGCAAAATTGCCAAAAGTCAACTATCCCCAAAACTTCAAATTTTGTCAAATGGGCCCATTCTTTTCCACTTGATTTGGACTTTCCACATTACACACGTGTCCTAGCTTCAGCCATGAGCCCATATTTCATTTTTATTATTTAATTTGATTTTTAATTGAATTTATTCATTTTAAATAAAATAAAATCATAGAAAATCCAAATAATTAATAACTCTTGATTTTTTGATTGTTTTAGGCTTTGTTTACAGCTAGAACCACCATCAAATTCGTATCAAGACTAATCATGTGCAAAAAGATTGAATCAAATCAAATTTGGAAGGTTTAATAATGGAGAATCATCAAATATGGCATTTTTTTCAAATCTTAATCATGCTCTTAAAACACAACATTATGAGGGAGATTATTTCCATGATTTCTTGTCTCCTCATTCCCCTCTATAAATATAGAGTCAAACAAGCTTGAAAGAAACGAAAATCCTATCTAAAAAGCTCTCAAAAAGCTCTTCAAAAAGTTCTCTAAAAACTCTTCAAAAAGCTCTCCAGAAATAAAAGAATTGGTGCAAGTCATATCTCGAGGTTCCGGCCTCTCGCAATTGACATCAAGCCTCAAACCATCCTCTTAAAGTCCTCATGAGTCTTACAAGACCCAAGAGCAATCCATCACACGCCTAGCACGCCCACCGGTTTGTTATGGATGGTTGAATCATAGGTACCACGCAAGAATAAAAAAAACACCATAGTTAGAGCATGAAGCTTTCGAAGATCCGGGCTCAGGAATGCTCTTTACACCTCCCAAAAGTGCTGTTTCAGGCCCATTTCTCACTCTTTATTTTTATTTTTTTTATATTTTCAATTCATTTATTTCTTATTTATGTTACTAACCAAATAATTAATCTTCTTTTCATAAAAAAAATCACAAAAATATTTCATGTCCAATTAAATTTCAGAATTTTATTTTTTATTAATAAATATTAATTAATTTAATTAGGATATTAATGTTAGATAACTTTAAATGATTTTTACAAATATTTAAAATTAATTAGAAATCAATAGGTTTTTAACACTAATTTAATCATTTTATTTTCTTTCCTAAATTAACAAAACTCCAAAAATATGTCATTTAATATTTTTCATTAATTAATTTATTTAATAATTAATTTAGCATTTAATTTTTTGGACTTAATTTCTTTTCTTAAAAAAAATAAAATAAAAACAACAAAACATTTTCTTTATCAAATTAAATTCTAACTTTTATTTTTGTTAATAAACATTAATTAATTGATTTAGAATTTTAATTAGAATAACTTTCACATTTTCGTAAAATAATTAAAATTAACATAGACATAATTAGGTTTTTATTAACATTGATTAATTTTATTTTCTTTCTTTAAATATCAAAAATCCAAAAAATATTTATTTTCATTAATTAATTAATTTATTTAATTCAATTTAGTAATTAACTTAGAATTTATTTCTCTCTTAAATAAAAACAAAAGAAAAAAGACACTTTCTCTCAAAATGGGTCAAAACCCTAAACTTGCACCCGATTTAATTTCCGCACGCGATTTACTTTCTTTTATCCAATATTGTATTTTTTCCAGGAATGTAATAGATAATTAGGACCATTTAACTATTTTTATCGCTTTATTTATTTTCCGCATTTAAATTTCAAAGGGTTGCTTTTGGCGATGTAAATACCCGACGCCTTGTAATTTAATTTCCGCAATTTATTTTCCGCAAAATATAACTGCTAGATGTTTGATAATAGGGATGCATGACAAGAATGAACGTTTAACCTAAAATCAACTTAGATCACCATTAACATGTACAAAGACAAAAATTAACTAAAAATGACACACTCGCACATGCGCACTCTTAGGGTACACCCCACTTGGTTGCCTTCATACGCGGTCATTAAGTATAGGTCACTTTAGAGGTCGCCCTCTTGTCCAAAGATCATAGTCGCCTCGAAACGGTTGCCTTAGATATTGTTGCCTCAAAACAAATGATCTAAGACATTAGAGTTACCTCTAAGGCATCCTAACATTGCTTTAGTGACCGCACGTCTCTAAAATCGAATTGGCCCTTAAACTCCAACGATGACGCTACCTACTCATCAATAGTAGGATAACATTGTCTAAAGGAAGATAGCATAGAACGATTCCTTTTTCGAGTAGGTAGATGGTTCTTAAGTACTTGCTCTTTCAAAACAAAACAAATTTTCACACTTACACTCCTTTTCAAACAAAGACTTTTTCAAACCCACAAACACAAAGAAAAGCAATTTTGAAAACACTATGAGCAAGTACCTAAGAGCCCGTGGATAACCACGGATAGAAAGGGTGCTAACACCTTCCCTTTCTATAATCTATCTCCCGAACCCGAAAAAATATCTCGAAAAAGGAATTTTTCTGTGCTTTTTTCCTTTCCTTGTTGGATAAAATAAAAGTCAGTAGTGACTCTTGCTTACCGCGACATTTTGCGAAAACAAACGCAAAATGCAAACCAACATTCCAAAAAATAGTCAGTTCTCTCCCACCGTATCACAATCATTATATCCATATTTTCACAATAATTATCCAAGTTATCATTTAATTTGGTTATATTTCAAGAATATGGATATTGAATTTGAAGAATTCCAAGTGTAAAATTTGGGTCCAAAGACCTTACACTTAGAAGATCTCCCACAACAAGTAGAAATTGCCAGAGCCAAAATAATTTCTAAAGACTTTGCCTGGTCCAAATACAAAATGGATGAAAAAAATCTCTTAAGAGAAGACAAAACAGGGAAAATTTATTGTAACTCAGATATTACAAAAAATTTCTTTTTCCCTTTTCAAGTCAAACATTCAAGGCCAAAATTGGTAGAGGCATACATGAGAAGAAGTATGTGTCTTGGGAGAAAAATCAGGATCATCAGAATCTTCACAAGATAATTCATTAATTGTGTAAATTGCAAAAAAGATACGTCACTAATGACGTAAAATTAAAGAAATTATTGCGGACAAGAAAAATATTGAAAAAGACATGAATTACAAACATTAAAGGAATAGTTACTTGACCCTTCTAAGATATGAAAGGGTAATCCTGACACACAAGGCTATGAAAGGGGGCATGTCCCTTTCAACTTTTTATCATGTATATTATTGTTAGGCAAAAGTTAGATAAAGTTTGTTGTTTTTAGTACTTTAGATAAGGATAGAAAATAATGCTTTGTCCTTTCGTAATGTAAAGACAATAATGTATTATCTCTAGAGACTTCCCCTTCACCTATAAAAAGAAGTTCTCATAAATTTTGTAAATACAGAATCAAAATATGCAATCAATAAAAATATTTTTCAATACACCTTACTATAAATTTCCACTTTCACACTAAATTCCTTATTCTGACTTTCTTATTGCTTCTAAGAGATATAATTTTTTAGTAGCTTAATATTAATGATTTATGTTTATGTTTATGATTATTGTTAATCTATGTTTAACCCACAATCAAAAAACGTAAATCCTACTTGAACTGAATGTGATCATTAATCTAAGTAAGAATCTGTTATGGAAGTAAGTACCAAGAGGGAAAATAGTTCCGCTAGGAGGAGATTCTTAGATCTTAGGTCATAAACACATAGAAGTCTCTGGAAGATCTCTGTGGTAGTAAGTGGAGGATGAATATGTGAGGTTCTAGCTTAAACATGGGCTATTCAATAATTATAAAAATAAACTAAAATTATTAAGATAAAGAAACTAACAAATCATAATACTCCAAGGAACTAGCAATGGGAAGGAAGAATAAGATTTAAAATCAAATCTTTTCAAAAAATATATTTTTAAATAATTTTAATATGGAACCAAACAAAGAAAATTCAAATTTCACAAGTCAGAGGTATTTTTCAAATTATTTTGGAATTGATTATTCAGAATCTAATTCAAACAAAAAAATATCAGATTTAATTTTTATCCAAAATTTTGATACAAAGATAACTTATTTACTCCAAAGATTTTCTTATCCAGATTTAATTAAGATTATATTGAAAAAATTAAAATTTTCTCATTTTCAAGAAAAAATAATTTTGGAAGATTTACAGGCAACATTAGAAAAAGATATGGAAGAACATGAATTAAGATGCCTAATTAACGAGTTAAACACATTTATCTCTAATTCTTATTACCTAGATAGTTTTGAAGGACATTTTTATGGAAATCATTCTTAGGTTCATTATATAATAAGAAATCACCAAAAAATTGATCATAGATGTATTATAAATTTTAGAAACTTTGGTAATACACAAACAAATTCAGACAATGTTATAAATTTCAATGATGATGATTATGAGACAAATTAAAAATATTCTTCATAAATACTTCTTTGCGAATAACTCTGACAATATGGACTTATTCAAAGAAAGAACAAATTTAAAAGAATATAGAAGAATTATTTCAGATTTAGAAAAAGAATTAGAATCCATTAATTCACTTATTAAAAATAATAATAGGACTACATATTCTTCTTTCTTGAAATGTCAAAAAGACTTAACTCTTCAACAAATCTCTATATTTTACACCATGATTATTATCATAAAAGATGACTTATCTACTTTATCAAGGACTTAAAAATATATTTTATATTATTAACGCATTCATATTACACTCATTACACCTATACTATTTATTATTATTGTTACGTATTATTATATCTATTTACACTATTACACTTACAAATATATATTTAAATATTATACTACATGACTTATCTACTTACCTTATTTATTATAGATTTTAAATACAATGTCATTCACCACTCTCATATTAAACACTCTAGTATTTAAATACTCTCATATCATTTACACTTTCATATTATATTCTCACTCTTATCACTATTAATGGTATCAGAGCAAAATAATATATATATATATAATATATATATATATATATATATATATATATATATATATATATATATATATATATATATATATATATATATATAATATATATATATATATATATATATATATATATATATATATATATATATATATATATATATATATATATAAAACAAAATAATTTTTTTAAATACATAATTATAATTAAAATATTATTAATAATGAAATAGTAGTTTTTAAACATAACATTAAAAAATATATATATACTTATTATATGTTTCTTATATTTTGTTTTAAAAAATAGAATATAATGGTTATTTATAAAAAAAATATTAATTATTATATGTTTATTAAATATTTAGTTAAAAAATAAAAATATTTATGGTTAATATATTTATGGTAAAACAAAAATAAAATATTTATGGTAAAACAAAAATAAAATATTTATGGTTATATATAATACATGTTTAACATTGTTTAATAGTATTTGTTTAATAATATATCCCTCTTTGGGGTGTTTTTATACAAACAGGCTCCTTTATCAAGTGTAATTGTTGAATAGATGATATAAAATTTGATTACTATTATAAACAGTTTTTACGTGAACGAACTTCATTTTTAAGAGTGTCCGATGAGTAGACAATCTAGAGAGTCAATCCCTTTTTAGGAGACTTTTTACATGAACATGTTCATTTTTCAAGAGTTTTTTCCATGAAGATAATTTGACATTTGATCCATATTATGGAGAATTCTTACGTGAAAAACTCTTTTTTTAGGAGTATCCATTGTGTTGACAAGCTCGAAATCAATCTCATTTGAGAAGATTTTTTTTTTATGTGATGTTTTTTTTGGGAGTGTATGTCATGGACACTCTCATAGTTAATCCCTCTTAAGAAGAGCTTTTACATGAAAAATTCCATTTTTAAAGAAGGTACTCACGTGGATAATATATAGTCGATCATTTTTGAGGATAGTTCTTACGTAAACAAATTTTGATTGTGTAGACGGTCTTTCTGTCGATCTCTATTATGGAAAATTCTTAAATATGAGCAAAATATTTTTTAGAAGATATTTTTAGTGTAAACGATCTCGCAGTTAATATCACTTGAAGATATTTTTTTTTACGTGAATCAACTTTTTATTATGAGTGTTTGTGGTGTAGACAATATCATAGTCAATCCCTTTTGGAAAATGCTTTTACATAAACATGTCCTTTTTTCAAAAGTATAGTATTATAGATAATGTCATAGTCGATGTCTCTTAGGGAGAGTTCGTATATGAACAAGTTTTTTTCCATAAGTGACCAACATCTAAATGATCTGATAATCAATCCCTTATCAGGAGAGTTCTTACACAAACATGCACTTTAATTGGTGACTATTAAGCCTTATGACTCTTCATGTAGTAACTGAGTTATTGTTTCATTCTAATTCATCACATTCATTTATAGTCATTGCACTATAATCAACTTGATATTCTTATTAGTTACAAAGATCGAGTAACTTTAAATCGTTCACCGTGATTTTTAATTTTGAAAAAAGAAATAGTCGAGAATACAACAACAAATCAACATCACGATGGATAATTATGCGACCACGATTGTAAGAACGCATGCAATTTCTTGTAGCATGATGGTCGGAGGAAAAATCATATGATTTACATTTTATTAAACTTCATGTAATAAAATAAATACTAAGGGTCTCTTTGAATGAGTTTTATCTTTTGGTTTTAAATATCTATTTTATAAATCTATTTTAAAAACTGTTTTTTTTTGAAGAAAAATAATAAAATGAATATATATATATATATATATATATATATATATATATATATATATATATATATATATATA